>JAODIE010017681.1:480546-529587 GCA_027575565.1 Diploeciton nevermanni
AAAAAGAGGAAATTACGCGATCACCACACCGAAAAGCTGCAGGAAAAAACTAAAAATGGAATTGATATTTTACGCTTCAAGTCATTAGATATTCTACTTAACCTTAACAAATATCAAGATTAAGTAAACTTAATCCATACACTTTAAGAAAATAAAGTTTACAAAGTAGTTAGCTTATTAAAACAATGATTTTTATGGTAAATTATATACTTATTGATTGTGACATTTTTGAATATTTCTGCAACATGAGGTAAAAACTGTTTGTCACACACGTCCTTAGCAATTGTCACATCCAGTCAATCACAATCACTCAATTCCGGTGCAAAGCGAGGCGTAATTCACATTTTTATTCAATACTAATCCACTGGTCAGATTGAAGTTTTCTTTAGTCATAAATTTTCTACTTGAAGTACTCAATTATTTAAGAGTATGAAACCATTTTGGTTTGACCTCATTCTTGTAGATTTTTTTCCCGATTGTTGTCAGAACAAATTGCTAGCATTTTATATTTTATTTTCAGCCAGTAGTAATGAGAGAATTGATGTATTATGGAAGTGTGATTGGGTAATAAAATTGGTATATTCCTTAATATCTAGATGTTAATATTATTACCTAGCGTGGCTACCTAAGAATGTGTTGGGATTTTACATTTTTTACATAAAATAATAATTTATTTAAGAGAAAAAATCTTATTTTTTATTTTCTAACCTCTAAGTTTCTGTTCGCAACAAGTCAATTGCATTTTAGGTCATTCCTGTCACGTATTTACGTGTTATTTACCAGAAGGAACAAAGTGTATTACAAGTTTCACTTCCATTTTCCCACAGTTTTCCGCAGCTTGTTTCGCCTTTTCCAATTCCGTCGTTTTCCCTCGCAGCTTTCATTACAGCATCTATTGTATTACAAGTTCACGTGTCATTCAATTTGCAATCAATTTGTTGTCTTCAATAATTGATTTCTTCTTTCCAGCTGCCTCCAACCACAGCATGCTCTCGAGAACGAAATAAAACAATAAGCGGTTTGAAAATACGACACGTACTTAATTCCTATTCTCGTAAATTCAATGATAATATGAGACATTTATCACACAATGTCAACATTTGCTTATCGCCGCGTGAGAAATGCGCAGACTACATTTACGACTTGGGATTATATTCGAATTCGCTCAAAATCTCGAGCAAGCACCAAGATTGATGAATGCAAAAACGCATCGGGTATTGTTGTGTGCCCCGCTATTGTCCGGGAGAATCGTGACGAGGACAACGGATTCGTCGTGCATGCCTAAACACTTGAACGGCGGTAATCTAGGTCACATCAGGACCGTACAAAACACAGCCCGCGACCACTTGGTGTATGCCATGAACTATTATTACACCGAGTAAGGGCGTTACCGCACTAGGGCTATTTATTTCAATTCGGTCACATTACAATCGCAACTAAGGACCAAAGACACTAAAGACTCGCCGGAGAATGGTGGCGGCGGCCACTGTCAGCTAGGTATTATGATTAAAGCGGCATAAATCATGTCTAATTCGAGACGACATTGTCTTGAATAATTGAGGCGAACCGGTGGCTGTCCAGAATTCCCAAGCTGCACGAGCTTCAACCAAGAGATTATTCTCTATTTGCGAGTTAACCATGCAGAACGTAGTATTAAGACAAAATAAACAAAACATATACTTACTTTTTAGATATATCCAATAATATTTACATGAAATATTTTTTTTTATTTTCCTTTAATCAATTATATAAAATACGGGTATTATCATAACACAATATTCTATTCTGTGATTACATTAAAAATGATAGACAAAATTTATTATTGTATAAGATATTTCAAATCTTAGTATTCTTCAAGAAACACAAAATAAGCTTCCATTTTATTTCCAAATTTTGATTTCCTTTTTGCGTCATGTTTTAGCTGTGAATTATTTAAAAATGAGACAACAATTTGTCAGTTAAGACTTGAGAAATATATATATTGTTGTTGTCTATTACATCATAAATGAATTGTCAAATGCAGTACATGTTTTATTTACACTTATAAGCTTGTTTGGTTGCCTACATTACTCCTTTTCTTTGGTATTTTTCTAAAGTAATTTTGAAATAATAATGCAAACTGTATACAAAGGGAATAGAATTTGTGTAATTCATGAAAGAAGTTATGAAGTATTTTGCTCAATAAATAAATAGTATATAAAATAAAATATATATATATATATATATATATATATATATATATATATATATTAATGGAATACTGGTCATTTTAGATATTTTGAATCAACAAACGCAAAATGATTATTATAAATATGATAATAGCAAAATGAATACTATCAATAAATTGAACATAATTTTATTCAATGCTTTATGTATTAATTTCTATAATAATATCAACATCATTTACACTTTCTTGAACTATACTAACAAAATAATTCCAAGACACAACTTTGTTGTAATTTTATATTTCCAAGGTACAACAAATGAGAGATAAAAAATATTGGAAAATGTATTCAAGCATTTGCAAATTGATTTATAAGGTTTAAACAAATGTAATCTAAGCAAATAACAGCGCAATTTCAGTGGTTCTGATTCTTTTAAAATTTATGAAAATTATGTTTAGACTTCTCTCGACGAGCACAGAATGAAATGAGAGCTGTCTGCATGCAATAGACCTTTTGATTCTTTCTTTTGACTGCTTCGTGACCTAACTAAACCAATAAAGAAGCTAACCTAAATACTCTAGAAAAACCGCACAATTTTCACGTTGCGCTTTCAAGTGTTGACACGAAGAGGCAATTAAAGTGAATGTGAAGGATGTGTATATTGCTCTCGACTTTGGACATTCAAGAGATAATTATTACAGTTTATTTATTTGTACGTTTTGTTGCTAATTAGACTTGTTGTTGCCTTTAATATAATGTGGTTTTGGAATAGAAAAACAACTTGATCTAAAAAAGATTTTTCTCAATGCTTACATCATTCTAAAAGCGACAAGTCACCCCTCGTTTCGCTTCGTTTGATAAGGTTTTGGCAGCCCTTAATGCATATTTCGGACGCTGGGCAAATGCAGGAAAAGCAAGAGCAAACTAAACAAACCGAATCAGACTGAAAGCATAATCACAGAAGCACTTCGGACATGAATATTGCCGGACCTTTGAGCAATCAACGCGACGACACCCCACTTAATATCACAATAAAGAGCAAACTTCATGTGATGGCAAAAAAAAGATCAAACTATCACCCCAACTGACCAAATACCAAATGTTTGCAGCACACAAAAGACCCGGTAATCAACAAAAATAAACGATTGTCAAACAAAAAGCAAACAAGAAAAAAATACTCATTCGACTCTAATTAATTGTTCAACACTGCTAATACTGCCACTAGCCATACATGACTAATCCAGTTAACAAAGGTATTTTCTAGACGCACCCTCAAAGAAGGATTATGCGAGGGAATCTAGCCGAAAAAAGCCCATGCTATGTGTTGTCTAGATCGAAGATCATAGAATGCTCATCGCCGCCTATCATTGCACTAAAGAAGGAAGAAAAAGTACACAGTAAATTCTAGCTAGCTTAAGAACACATAACAGCATGAAAAGAGCATCCGCAGTCTGGCAGTAAACTTAGTTTTGAGGGTCGTCGTTGATTAAGGAAAAAGAAATCGACGAGGTTCTAGCAATGCGAAGAACTGCTAGAATTTCTTATTGGGCACGGTGGCAGCATGGTTGAACAGTTAGTTGACTCCTTTGTTCTCCCATTAAGACAAATGAAGGGATTTGCACTTATTTTATAGACGGACGTGAACGAGATAAACGTAACCGAGAGTAAACTATGCGTTGCATGGTGTTGGATGACGAAGTCATGGATTATATGGATTTAACTGATGCTTGATGGTAGTTAGGGTCAGGTCTAATTAAGTAACCAATTGCAATTAAAATAAGAGTTTAAAGCTTAATAGTAAGAACAATTTTGATAGTAGAAAAATAGATCTACTAGTATTTCAAATAATGTACTTAAATAAAATTGGAATTGAAGTGACTTCTGTTAGCAGTTGACACATACTCTTTACAAGACTGCATTTTTATTATCTATAATGTTATAGAGATAATAATTAAATTTTTAAGGATCTAGGTTAAGAATATAAACGTTCAACAGATGGTGATACTGACTAATAAACTTATTAACAACATTTTGAACTACTCAACTCTTAGAATAATATATCTAAATTGTAATTGTATTGGTTGCCGCGGAGGCGGCCATGGAAGAAACGTTCTGTTCAAACACGTGCGTATAGTTAACACCTGTGGTCTTATTCGGTGATTTATTAATACTATTTTCGTCACAACACACCGCCGAAAAGCAGGCGGCGGCCTCGACGGTGGTATTCGGATACACTGCCATCGTCGACAGCAAAAAGCCACTTTTTGGTCTCCGAACCTTTGAAAACCGTTTCTGAATTATTTACAAAGCTTAAACGACACCGACCAATTTTCACTCTCAAGATATTTGCGAGACGATGCAGCAATAAAAAAACACTCTTGTTAAAACTATTGAACTTCTTAAAGCACTTCTCCGCCTTTCACGCACTGTACCGAAAAAGTTCGGGAGCAATTTACAACAAGTCTGAATATTGAAATTTACAGTTGATGATATTGTTCAGTTGAATTTAACTGTACTACTACTACTACATGAAGTAAATTGTAGCAGTTGTGCGGAAATTTACACGCTGAATTTGCCAACTTTGCAACATAATTGCTATCAATTTAAATGCAACCCAACGCATTTCCCACTCTACTGGTTCCATTCTGCATCGTGTCGTTTTGCACGCTTCCTGTTTTCATTCCTATGCCTTTGGCGAATATTCTACCGCACAATACATCTGCGCATCTTTACGCCACTTGAAAGCGGCAGATGCGGAGCAAGTGACTGCAAAGAACTGAACGGGAAAAGTGGTAGCTTGTATCGTCTGCAAGGCGTGTGGAAAAGTGGGCATTGTGTAGAGGAAAGAAGAATTCATGGAAATCGCTGTACTCGAAATCAAGAGCGGAAGGCGGAGAACGGAAAGAGCTCCGAAACTATTTTCAAATGCATCCAGGCAAACATTATTTTGAACTTCAAAGATTTACACATTGTAGAAATTCAATAATCCACTAATAAAACCAAAACATACGTTAAAATATTATTCACAAATCAAATCCATCGAAAACATAAGATATATTGAATATTGACTTAATGAACAAACAATACTCCCAACAAATGATTCAATAGGTAACTTTCATAATATAATCAGAGCTTCTTATGTTTTATATTTATACTGTTACTACCTAAACGATCTACTGAATTGAAGTATCTTTGAAATTTAATAATCACTATGGAGCAGCAAATTTACGATCAGGATGGCATTAACGGCATTTGATTAATCATAATTTTCTAAAAAAAAACAGGTTTTTCAAAATTTTTGAATCGTCAATCGTTTCTTTTTAATTTCGATTTTAGTGTTTGACCGAATTTTGCTTGTGATTTGATATAGTGTCTCATAACTTTCCTAATTATGGTTAGAGCATTTAGCTGCTTTCAATAACAATTTGTAAGTAAATACTAAATAAATGTGTGAAAACGTAATTTGTTTATCTTTAATGATTCCAAAGTTATAAATTCTCAAAGTGCATTTTTGTGAAAAAGTGCAGGCGCTGATATAAACGCATATTCCGAACAAATATTCATTTGGAATGAAATGAAAGTGTTCACTCGTGTTAAGAATAAGTTACCCAATACGACACTAGTATTTCAATTATCTTGACGTATTTAGTTTTTGAGGTAGAATTTCACCAAAAATCGAATTTTACTCATTTTTGTGACTAATCTAATCTACTTAGGTGCAGCCACGACCTCTAGTGACGAGTTACTCAATTATCTCAATACAATTGCGACAAGAACTAATTGTTTGTTATTCCATAGATATAGCGTTCTATGTAAATCTCATATTATCTATAATCAAACCACATAAAATCTGTAAAAGTGTCAAATTGGTTTTGATCGAAATTAAACCCTAAAGCTGTAAGAGCAAAAAATGTTTCCTGGAAGAAAAATGAAGCTCCACATTAAAGTTATGTTGGTATCAACATTCTTGTTACACTTTACATTCCTAGTTGGAAAATACCTGTACGAACCCTCCAAGGTTTCATCGGGCCGAGAAGTAATGGAAGTCAAATCTCACCATCATTGAAAATGTGCTTCTTTATTCAAATATATGAAGATTGTTGTAGAAAAACTATGCTTCTCTCGACATTAGCACCCCGTTCAGTGTGATCATAAAGCAATATATTTTGGTGGTTGGCAGTCCGCATTAAACACTCAACTCTCGGTTTCTCGGCCTTGGCAGTAATGGGAAAACTTGCTATCTTTCATTACGAGCGCAGCCCTGAACATCTTTAATGCATCTATGCGTTATCACTTTTCCTTATGTTTATTTCGCGTCTATAAAACCGGCTTTACGACCACATAATGCAACGGCAACAGCGTCACAATACACAGTGACGCAAACAGGCAGGAAGAAGGTTTTCTCGCTTCGCCGGCTGCAACATGCTGCTTGCAAGCCTTAGTTTCGACAACAAGTTTTCGCGACGAGCAAGAGTCTTGACAGTTTCGTGTACAGTTAAAGTGCAACAAGACCCCGTTGGGAAATATTGGTCTACATCAAGAGGACAGAGAGGTGACTCCTCGACGAAGAGTACAAAAAGCAAACGAGGCACAACTTTTATGAAGAGAATCCTTTTATGGTTATAACGACAGTACTATCAACATTACATCGTCATCGACCAACGTCGTGTTTTGCAAAACAATGTCAATGTGTTCGAAATAATATCAAATGATAAACGAACCACTGAAATATTCTGGACACTTTGGTACAGTATTATAATGCTTTCAATGATTTCACTCAATCCATTTAGAATAAATACAAAAGAAGTGTTTTTCATGTCAGCAAATAAAAACGCAAAAACTACCACTCCTTCATTCCAGTGAGGACAACGATGTGCCAACAACTAACCGGCGATGTTATTATGCTTGGTAGACGGCGAAAAACGCAAGAAAAATTAAAGAGAAGACGAGAACAGAAGAAATGCCGTTACTACTATTACTATTCTGAGAGCACCGATGTAATGCATGGCAACGACGAGGATAGTTGATGGGCGGTTATAACAGCATTTTTCATTAAGATGGACATACCGAAGAATTTACTAGGTCACATATTTGTTATCCTGGTTAACGTCTCGGGGAGAAATGCGCTGGACTGCGTGCTATTATAGTTTTGGTCACGTTGCCACAGATGAAATATATAAACAAGTTGAATGTGTTGTTAAATATACTGAATGCTGGCATACAAAAGTTTCTTGTTACATATGAAAGTTTTTCCAAAGTTTTTCATATAGAAAAATAAATTACAATACAAAAAATTGCATCTTAAACGTTGTTCTTTAATTTGTTTGAAGAGAAACAATGTGAAGTTTATAAATAATGTTTGCAAAACAAACATGTAATGTTGTTATGTATAATTACAGTATAATCAGGTTACAAACCTGATCAAAATTAATGACAAAATCTTTAGGAAAACGAATTGACGGTCAACTTATCTATAATTTAATCATTTGAACTTAATGAGAAATTTAGTTTGTAAAACTTAATTTTTAACAATTGTATCATTTGAAATTAATATATTTTTAAACAATCATCCATTGTGATACACTTTGCGACATCTACATTTACTCTAAAGAACTAACCACTAAGAACGAGTAATTTAAACGTAATCAACCAATTTTTTAAAAATAGCCAAAAACTAATTTATTTTATTTATTTCATGGACACCTACAAATTGCGCTCGGTAAATAAATAATGCCTGATGGTGGTGTAGTGACGTCGTTCCTTTCCGGGCGACTCTCGCGTTGCTGCCATTAGATAGCAAACAGGGTTGCTTGTTTGCCGGCGGAAATTCATCGAGTCATTTATAAACAAAACCGCCGCAAAGCACGCGCGCCGCTAGTGCTCGTGACAAATGCTTTAGTAAGGATTACACTTAATCAGCGGACGTAAAAAGAATTCGTTTTCCCTCCATAGCGGCCTCTTTTTGCAAGTTTCCTTACCATTTTACATGTATAAATTGGACACGATTTTTTCTATGTGCTGCTTTAGATCATGCTAGATGAGAGGTCGGGGGCGTTGGAATTCGGCAGAGCTTCCTGCGTAAGCTGCATCTGTCGGTGGTAGTGGACCGATGCGGGCCGTAACAAATACAGGATTTTTATACTTTGACACAGAGATGTTTTTCATTAAATAGATTCAAACACAATTTATATAGCCCAGTTATTCATTATTTTCAATAAAATCAATAAACGCAACAAAATCCGTTCGAAAATTATTCACTGACAGCAACATAAACGCAGATGCATACAGGGAATATTATAGACCCGCCGCCAATTAGGAACGTCATAATAAATTATTTTGCCATCGGCGGTGGCGGCGGCATGGCTTGTAAACAAGCGCAATTCAAATAGGTTCGTGCAGCCGCCCGAGCGAAAGCAAGCGAGTGCATCCAAATCGCATTATTCCCGACGCAGCGTGGGCAATACTCGCAAATAATACGCGCGGCCGAATATTATCGGGCGCGGGAGGCGACCACCATAGAATGACGACATCCGTATAAACGGCGCGCACAATTCTGGTTTCGTTTCGGTGCGTTTCGATCGTCTCGCGATTTAAACGAACGGATGGACTTCGTTTAAATGTTCGCAGCTGCGGCACTTCCCAGCTACCATTTATTTATGCCCAGAGGCGACGACGGCGTCGCTTCCACGTTCGACGCATATTATGCTGCAATGGTGTGTATTGTTCTCGAAATCATTTCAGTCTACAGAACCCTGTAAACCAAGTACAAACCCAATTGAGATGATGGACATTCTATTGTGTGGTGTTTATTAATGTTTGAGAGTATAATCAAAATCCTAACATTGAAATTGACTATTATTTTATTTTATTACAACGAAATGTGTATGGTAATTAAGAAATAGTTTTAATCTTGTTGCAAATTAAAAGAGATGTCTGAAAATTGGAATAGCTTGTAGCAACAGTTGCCATCTGATAGTAAAGAGAGGAAGAACGAATCATGATTCATGTCAGACTTGTAGGAGTTATGCTACCACGATGTTTGTTTTAACATGCAGTTTTAATTTCCAGTAAAAGTATAACAATTGAAAATATTATTTTATTTTTTTAAACTGCGCATTTTTTAGTTTAACTAAATCTGCACTAATAAAATAAGATTGAAACAGCAAACAATTTGTATATAAATCTAGTGCCATCTCTTGCCAACTCTTGAATCCATTTGGCACAACTTTAAAGTACTTGCGTTGAAGTTGTTATTGTTGTTGTTACTCCAACTTATGTCAAATATCATTCATATTCATAATAACACCCCGCGCCACTTCAGTCTCTTCATGTGTGGCAGCAAAGTGCAAGGATGAGAAATTAGGCGACCACTCCACCTGCCACGAATGGATTAGTGAAATTATAGAAGAAGATAACGAAGCAGTAATGGTCTGAAATAGACGGGAATGAAATGAAAACGTAAGCACACACGACAAACGACGAAGAACGAAAAGGACCTGTAACCATCGCGGTGCGCCACGTTAATTAGCAACTAGAAGCTATATATGAACGCAGTAAATTTCCATTGCCGGCGCTTCGTCGCCCAGCTCGTCCAAACTCATTACGAACGCAAAACCACCAAGGATAACAAACCAACAAAGCAGGTCCGGCACCCTAACTGCGCGTGTATAACGGTGCGAGACTTTGTGTAAATTACGCATGCTATATACATATACAAATGTCATGCGATCTTTTAACATCAGCTGAGGGATAGCCAAGACACCTTTCCTCGCATAATATTGTCTTTGGCAATTAATATTGATAGTGCAGTTTCAATCCTGTTTAATTTAATTTTCATGAAGTGGCTACCATCATGGCCGCCGCGTAGTGAATGCGCCGAAATCTGCAGCATTGCGCAGTTTAAATTTCTATAATACAGCTTAATCAGGAATTTGTCGCATGTGCGCTTGGCATAAAACAATCATCAGCGCGCGGATGCACAGTTTGCAAATAAGTAAATTTGAATAATTTGGTTAAATAATTAGCGGACACAATAATTGAATAAAGCGCGCGTTGGTTCCGTTTGTTCGTTCGTTTGGTTGTTCAATTAATCCCTTTGGCAAATATACGAAAATTTCATCTGCATATATTTCCCATATTATTTTGCATATATCACAACGCGACTCGGTATACACTGACTCTGTATATGAAATCCAAAAATTTCCGAAATTTTGCAGTGCGCTGAAAATGCAAAACAAATGGAATATTAAATTAAAGCAGCAATAAAAATAAAGCCACACTGGAAATTGTTATTTTTCGGAATTGCTGCAATTGATGAATTTGGTAGATTATCGCTTCACATCTTTTGCACAAAGAAGTACAAGCTCAATTAAATTTGTTAAAAATTAGCCACAGAATCACTCATGCTTGAAGAGCGATGCTACCACAGAGGAGCGACGTGAAAGGTTTGTACGCATTTAATATGCACATATGCACAATTTAATGTAATAACGGCGACGAACAGCCGAGGCGAGTGTAGTTCGCATGCAATTTACGCCCACGTCACGGCCGAAAATCTGCCAACGTGCAATGCAAAATCCCATGTTGGCGGAACTTCCACCACTCGTTTCCTAATTCCACCGAGTGCGGTCGAGCCTTATTTTTCTGTTAGTTATAGATTCAAGTTGAGTACGTTATATTTTATTAGTAGGTTAACTTTCAACAAATTAAAATGTCAAGTTCGTCTAATACTCTCTATGCATGAATAGATGTACTCAAGCTTTAAAAGAAATAAATTTATTAATTTTTATTACGAGGTTTTATCGAAAATTTAGTGTGTTAAAAATAATCACTTAAAATTGCCTTAAAAAAGAAAAAATGTGTGTTTTCTAGTTATGAGAGGTGTGGCGTTTAAAAGAAAAACACACACACTTGCTGGGAAGTTTTTTAAGAAAACTAGGGAAGTTTTAGCAGTGATATGTAGAAGAATTAAGTAAAAATGCTATAAATACTCTGTAACGGCCTAATTATGTATTGTATGCTGTCCGATTACATGAATTGGATGACTGAGCACAGTTCTGTTTTTTGCAATAGAGTGTTAAACTTTTACCTAAAAATACAGTATTTTTGGCATTGATACAAAAAATATTTTATGTAGTTTTAAAATTAATTTTTTTTTTGTTGATACAGATGTCGCTAGAAAATTAACCTCGAAATAACGTATTTTTAATGTAAATGGCAATTTTTCTTGCCAAATTTATTTTACAGATAATATAGCACTTGATGCAATTATTACAATTGATCTAGAAGTTTATTATCAAAACATTAAAATGCAGTTCTGTTAAAATTAAGTGCGACCCTCTAAAGCATTAATTTGAGAAAATACAATAAGCTTATAGCGTGAGCGTTAGATTACAAATTATTGTTAAGTTTGTTTTCACCGGTTTTGTCGATTCATTTCTTACCTTCTACCTTGGGGCACAAGAGTTTAGTTTATCTTATCAAAGAATATTATTTTCATATGTCGGGCCATTAGTTTTATAAATTGCTACATAAGAGAACAGTGAACCAAACAAAGTTCAGTATTGCTCAAAACATTCTTTTAAAAGTAAAATTCTTTTTATGAATTATATAATTTTTGTTCTCTTGCCATATTTTTATTATATTATGATAAAAGATTAGTTTTTTTTTTATATATATTTTTGATAATACACAAAATTCAATGTGCGACCATTTTTGAAAATGGTCGGCCGTCCGAAAAAGGTTGCCAAGTCTTGAATCAAAGCAAAGCAAATTTCGTTTTTGTGTTAAACAAATTGACCAAATATTCTGACTAAATCTAATTCTAATAACTGCTCATAACGATAGTAGTTAATACAGCCTAGTGAGGGATGACTACGGCGTCTGTACATTGAATAAATTTCAAATTAACAAATTGTTTATTTTTGTTTTATATTAAAGCAAGTTCTCAAGTTTATACTTCGTTCCACATAAAAAAATCAATTTGGGTTGCCTACATTTTCCATTTCTGTAATACACCAACAAAGCTATAAATGTTGTTGGAAATGACGAAAACCTTAAGTGCACCGGAGAACTAGCACAGATATTTGCGCAAGATGTGACTATCGTTCTACATACGTGCTGCACATTCAAATGATCGCGTCAAGCAGCAAAAGGACAAGCTCATGCCCACGCAAACCCATTGCCAGTTTCCACGCAGCCCTTACTGGAATCGGTCGGATGTGACTGAACGACAGCACGCATCATGGTTTCCACGTCATGCTCTATTTATTCCCGTCTCACGTGTGTGATTGATAGTTTGCGCCCTACATTCTTGCTTTTGTTTCATTCTGTATGTTATGAAAGAAAGCTCGTCAGTATAGATAGTCTGACGTAGACAATCAAATCTACAAATGGAAGATCGCCAAATATTTTCAATAAGCAACGAGTTGAGCGTGAAAAAAGTACCGCATAGCGGCATAATTGTATTAAATTTTCC
Organism: Diploeciton nevermanni; assembly: GCA_027575565.1. Lineage (NCBI taxonomy): Eukaryota > Metazoa > Arthropoda > Insecta > Coleoptera > Staphylinidae > Diploeciton > Diploeciton nevermanni. Next base: position 493,189 of record JAODIE010017681.1, read on the forward strand.
ACGGATCTGTGGAAAATGAAGCGAATTTTCATATCTTCCTACACACACCCGCTTAATATGAAAAATCTAACCAGGGTTTTTATTAAAAACACCACTAAACCGCTAAACTGACAGAAGCATTAAAATATTATTTTACAATATTCGGCAGACGAGTCGTAAATTTTGCTAGCGCTAGCATCTTTCGGACGCTCATTAAAATCAAACTAGGTGAGCATCCATTGAAACTGGCAGCCGCATAAAGTGGATATAAACAAAATACGGAAGTGAGAATATGTGAGCAGTCGTTATGCACTTTTATGCTCCTACTTAACGTTGGCCAAAGCAAGTGCTTTGAATGGCGTGCGAAAAATGACAAGACTTGGGTCATCATTGTGTCGTTAACGAACCGGGATGGCAGTACGGGCAATGTGAATGCAAGGTATGAGTACAACATAAGGATGGCAGCATTAGAATTATGAGCATTTATAGTAGAAATAGAGATGGAAAACTTACAGTGATATAAAAATGCACTTTGAGTCGCACAAGCTGCTCGTGGTTTATAGACATCCGCGGGCGCATTAAAAACATTTGAAAATTGCAGTAATAGCAAGGAGACTAACCAGGGCAGCATATGCAAATGTAATAATATGCGAGTAATTAATGTTTGTGTAAGTGTTAGGGAGTTAAAAATATTTATTTTACATTGGAAATAACGTATGAGTTTATTTTCAAAAAAAATTAAGAAAAACAGACTTTGTTTTATCAAAATTTTATTATAAAATATTACTTTCAGAGACACGGGTTTGAATTCTGTCAAATCAAATCCACTCTCTCAATAACTGCTAATACTAACCGTTGGCAATCTTGCTGAGACGGCGAACCATTTTCAAAAAAAATGTTTCGTTTTAGTGTTCCCTTTAGTGTTGCATAGCTAAGACAAAGGATTGACAATTTCTTAGTTTCATAAACCGCCCGACACATGAAAATAATATTTTTCGATAAGATACATAACTTATTATTAACAATAGACCCTTGTGCGCCAAAAAGCAATGTGAGATATGAATCGGCAAAACAGATGAAAAACAAGGAAAACAATAATTTCTATTCTATCTCGTACATATTTGTCACCACTCACGTTATAAATTTGTTGTTTTTTTTTTTTTCTTGAATTGTGTTAGTGTTTTGGCGGGCCGTACGAAAGGTACGTTGGGAGCCATGTACGGCCCGCGAGCCTTAGGTTACACACTGCAAAATAAAGTAAGGAAATGTTATATTTTATTATTGAAATTAGAATAAACTTAACATGCATAAGTGCTGTTTAAGATTCTAGTTAAGCCTATTTTGTTAATCTCTTTAAAGAAGAGGGATGGTGTATTAAGTATGGTGCCTGTTTCGGATCTAAGAGATGGCACCTGAAGAGCTAATTCTAATGGAAAGAAATCGAATCCGCAGGATTGGAAAAACAATAATAATAAGCTTGAATCTCTGCAAATAAATATCATACCACCAAGCGCTGTAGTAATTAGAACACAAGTGTTACCTTTTGAAGGCAGTTTAAACTTATGTTGGTGTGGTAACCGGTGTTGTTCTGCATAGAACAACGTATGTTTAATATACGCCTTTCTAAGTATGATATTGTACTGGGCAGAATACCCGCTGGTTTGAGATTCGTGAGTAACTACCATAAAGTTTTAAAAAATTGCGACAACCGCATTAACTGGTGCTATCAAACTTGGCGATTTGCTAACTTTTGCTAATAGTTAAAACAGCTAACTAAACTAATTCGATACTGCCGCGACCTCTGGTTTTTCTAAGGTTCTAGTCTCGACCTGCACGTTGTTATGATCTCTTTGCACTGTCGGGATTAAGCACCGAATGCAATCACGCGAGTGTGTTTCCCGTGTTAGGTAAATCAACGCGAGATCTCACTATACCCGAAATCGTCTTACATGTTTCAAACGTGTAAGCACAATAATAACACAATTAATTATAACATTTATTTACCAGTAATAATATTTTGCTGAGAATGGCAACTAGATACCAACCGATGGCGCTAGAATAATGAGGTAGATGTTGATCTGACTTCCGCCATGTTAGACTTTTTTAATTTTCTATTAATTTCAATAAAATATAAGAACTACTATACAGTATATTTGATATAGCTGAAAAACTCGAAAAATATTAATTTCAAATTAGTGATTTATTTATTATTATTTACTTTTCTAGCAATCAATCATTCATAAATAACTCGAAATAAATTGCAACCTTTTTGGTAATATAAAATAATATTGAAGGTAGTTTTAATAAAATGTTTAAAACTCTACATTATCACAGAATAGAAATTTGACGCCAATCAAGATGATTAAATTTGATGTATAATTCTTAAAATTACCTTATATATTATGTAGGAAAACTATTTCTTAAATTTCAAGTTATTATCCAGAAAAGAAAATAATAACTCTACTTTGTAATTTCAAATCCAATTGCAATCTATTTCCACCACTCACACTCTATTATGTATATTCCGCCAAACTGAATTCAATAAAACACACCAGATAAGCATAAATAATTCGCTTGGAAATTTACAGCGCTTATCAACAACATATATGCAGATATGGTTGCCAGTAGATACACTACAAACCAACATCAAATTGATTCGAATTGTGCGCCAAATTGTGTTGTATGCATAATTAGCGTGCACTGGTGGCAACCGTACGGCACGGACAACGGCGGCGTAGATGGTGTAATTTCGATTATCCGGAAGTGTTTGGGGAATTGGCCTCGCGAAACTAGGCCGATTTTACACACGTACAAACATGCCAGCGTAGTTGGTTCCATTAAGTTTCGCAAACTTTGTATACACCTCCACTTGTCACGCCTTGTACTAGCTGATAGTGCATAGAATGTACATGTTATCATGTTATAGCTAAATATACTGGAAGTGATACAAATTAATTGTTTTGCAGAAGAAGAATAAATTCAAGAAGGCTTACGTCTATATTGGGTAATTTGAAGGTTAAGTAGGAATATGTTTTGGGATTTACAGTAGTCTGAAAGGTAAACTTGCAAATTATTCTGATGATTAATGAGATCACGTTTTCCTATTATGTAGAGTCCGGCCCAGAAAAACCATTGTGATAACCTCAAATATTTTGCTTAATTGAGCTTGGTATGTTTGTGGCTTAATCATGATCTTCATATCCTCTACTACCAATAATGAATTTGCAACACAACTTGCACAAACAAAGAATATTTGTGTGAGAGTGCAGTTATTACTTTCTTTATTGGTATTTATACTTCGAATTCTTCTTATCATCATTTTATTTCAAATATTAAGAATCATTAATCTAAGGAATTGTATTGAATTTCTGCTTACAAATCCATTCGTTAATCTTTAGTATTTTTCTTGTGGTTGGTATATAGAACGTCTGTGTTTATATTTAACAGGAAAATGTAGGAAGATGTCAACAGATGACACCGCAATAATAAAGTATCGTCTCTACTTTATTTGAACGTGTGATGACGTTATCCGCCATGCTAGGACGCCATTTTATCAAATTTTATCAAATTAGTAAATATATATATATATATATATATATAAATATTACCAACTGCTTACCTGTCAATCAATCATTCATAATCATAGAGATTAAATAAAAATAATTCTGTTCAATTGCAAAGAAAGAAAATGAGTATTTTTTTGTTAAATTAAACCGAAAGTTGGAAAACTTAAAACCTGGTTTTAAAGAACGATTAAAGGAAATGAAAATGTTATTTTAGATTTAGCAGATCTGCTCATTCGGATTACTATTGATGCGTTTCAATCCATCTATGTGTGTACCTTAGTGAGCAAGGTTTTAGCAGCGTTTTATCTCGCACACATCTCGCGACTGATGTCAGGACACCGAGTGCGGCTTTCCCAGATTTTCTCTTCGCCTCCTCGAGCGCAGATACTGCAGTCTACAACTGATAAGTTTTACTTTTGCCTCGCTGCTTGTAGCTGGTGGGGCGGTTGGCGTTCAAGCACATCAATTGCGGAAGAAAAACGAAAAATAAAGCGAATAAAGCAAGGCGAGCTGGTGGGCGATAAGAATCGCGCAATAAAACATCAGGACACGTTCGGGATTAACGTCGAGAGTTGCAATCACACACAACTTTCAACTCGGCTCGGATGGCAATTATTGCAGCAAGAAATAAAAAGTAGCGGCCACAGGAATCGCACCAAATAATCTGGAGACTATATTGGCAATGGGCAGCTACTGAAATAAGTTGGCCATGTGAGGACTATTATAGTACGGCCATCTGATATTGTGCGGAAAAAGAACGAAAGATACAGTGTATTCACTTATATCGATTCGATATCGACAACATTCTTACAACTCAATAGGCACGACTAAATTACTGACTGTGAGTTGGCCCCTACCGCTACTTGCACAATTAGAATAATGTCTATTCTCAATCTATCTGGCAATTTTCTCAATATTTTACGTCGTTTCCTCGGAACGCTTCCGAGGAAGAACACTAAGCATATCTAAGTAAGCATATTAATCACGTCGGAACTAAACGGTTTGGTATTTGAGCAATACTGAAAAAAATAGTCTAAGAAGTAACAAAACGTAATGTTAAGAACAACAAATCACTCTTTGACTATCATATTTAGAGCTAATCAATATTAAAAACGTGTTATTGTAAAATTACATAAATTTACTACATTTTTGCATTAAACAATTAGTTTGCCCCGCTTCGTAGTTCAGTTGGTAAACCGTCTGACTGTAGCAGTCAGACAGCAGGGTACATATGCTGGAGGTAAATTTATTATAATATATACTCTCACAGAATTCAATTCCAATAACTGCCTATATTAACCCCGGTAGTTGATGCAGTATAATGAAGTAGAGGAGGTCAACTACGGTGTCAGTATTCATCCTAATTGCAGTACGCTTCAAAATAAAAATAAGAAGAAAAAAATAAATAGAATAATTAGTTAGTTACCCGAATCGCCAAAACACTATATGTGTGCATAGTGTGCACTAAACATTCTTTTTATTTCAGGCGATATTCCAATAACGTTAAAAATTACATCTAAATTACAAAGTATTTAAACCGGTGGTGGTAACAATTTAAATTACTATATCAAAACTATTACTTAAAACACAAATTTTAACAATCGGCATAAAATGTTTGAATTGACGAACACACTTTGACAAATGAATGTTGTGATTACCATCCGATTAAAATCATTAACCATGCAGATGCATCGATGAAAAATGACTACAAGCCCAACAGTTACAAATAGTCTTCTAGATATTGTTTTATTAATTGCTTTTGTAATTGTTTATGTAAAATCACAACAAATTCCATCATATTTTTGCCAAATTAAAAGCAGCACAAAAATTACCAAACTTGAATACAGAGGTATAATAATTAATTATAATTAATGTAAAGTACGGCCATTTAATGCTATCAAAATGTTATCTTAGAGGTGTTTCCATACCAATGGTAAACTCCCCCGAGCATTGTATGATAAGCGATACCATTATTTTGTACAACCTATTTGATTAACGACTTCTATTCAGCAATTCCGACGCCTGAGAAAGTGCTGCACTAGTTACACCAGCCGGGTATCTAGGTGCTTCCTTCGGCAATAAACAATAATTACGTCGCCGCCTCCCGAGCAGCGACAAATGTGTCCTATACTTTATTAGATTAAGACGCACAAAAAGCACACTCGAGAATAATTTAATAATCCGCCGAAATAAACCAAACGTTGCTCGCGCAAAAAGGCGCCGAGCGAAATAGAAAAACTAGCAAAGCAAATAACGCAAAAGTAAATCGTGCGTGCCAAAGTAAATTCGATTAATTTCTCTCCTTTTTCCCCATGTCTCCGCCGATCGTTGATTCTTTTTCTTTGCATCTCGGCTGAGAAAATACAGTCGAGAGGATTTTCACAACTAATAACGTAATCGTTTCGATCCGCCGACTCATTCCACATCTATCAGACCCGAGAGCAGATATTCAATCAAAGTACGTACAATTCATATATTCAATTTGGCATCGAAAGGCGAAGAATGGAAAGTACGCAATGAGGACCGAAACTAGATTGGACTGGATTTAAGAATAGAAGAAATACGATTAGATTGCGTTGAGGAGGTATTCAGACGAGGTGATGAAATGACCAAATACACACGAGGTAACAATAGCTTGAAAAAATCAATAATCGCAGATATTGAGAGTAAATTGGAAAGACTAAATTAATTAAACAGGTGTAATAGTTTACAATCTCACAAAATAAATTTTGTCGTTCCTTTACTCCACCATAAACAGAGGTTATAAAAATGCAAATATACCATAGCTAGTGAAGGTAGATCGAGCGTCACAGAGGCCTCACAATAGAATCCCACAATCCAGGTGTGAAACATACTTGTTTGAATGATGACCAGATACTGCCTGTCATAGTCTCAACTCCCCAACTGAATATTATTAACATGCCCATAAACAATTAAACACAAATCGGAATAATAATCGGAAGCCGGTTTATTTAACATACAAATTAAATAAAAATATTCTCTAAAATTGCCAACACACATTTTTCATGAAACTATTTGCAACTGCGCCCTCTTTTAGTAAAAGCACCAAACTAAAAACAATTTTTACAACCTAATCTTAAAGATATCAGTATATCAAGCATAAAAAATAATATCAGTTTTCGCAAAAACATATGCATTCAACACATTCAGTTTTACTATCGCCACATCTCTATCAACCATGCGGCCCCCAACATGCAAGACGTGGTTCTACTTGGAATACAACATTGAAACGTAACGTGCAGCTCCGAACATTTGTCATTTCGCGCACCGCACTCTGTCGCCACCGCCGCCGTCTGCACTCACCACTGTCAGCGCACGCCGCCTCACTTTACCACCCTATATGGCTTAACGCTTCTGTCGCCAATCAACGTTTTACGACACGACACGCTCGAGTGCCATAAACCTATTTTCGCGTGGAGGCCAGCAAACGCCAACAACTTCCGCTGCTGAATTACATTCGGTAAGCGCCGCACACCACCCAAAACGTCGCGAAACAAATGAAACAAGCGAAACATCCGCGGCTTGCAAACATCAATCAGATTCACGGAGTTCAGGAATTGAAAGCAAGTTGTCAAATGAAATATTGATTGATGACATTTAATATCCAGGCCTGAAGTATTTTTCATTTCGTTTAATCTGTGCCTGGAGTGAATATAAGTTTGTTGGATTTACGCTGGGCAATTTTTCTTTTTGGTCACTTGCAAGTGCCTGGTTCCGCGTTGGAGCTAAGACAATGGGTCCAAACAAAAGTGAACAAAGTACTCTTACAACTGACAAAGTCCTATAACGTTTATCATCCCAACACTCGTACGGCGTTCGTATGGCTGCAAATCTTTAGAAAATCACCGCCAATGTCGTCATAATTTACTTTAATTAAGTGATAATAAGTAATATACGACTCACAATGTGCTACGGGGTGTTCGCGCTGAACAATAGCCTTTTGCACCTCGTTGGGAAGGTAATTTACCTAAGGTGTTTTAATATAATCTGATAATGCCATATTTTGATAGGTTTCTCAAACTTTCTTATCACTGCTTGAACTTCATTACTCTATCGTTAATTACATTCTTTATGCTTGCACATTTCTAGAGAGATAAAGCGGCTTTTAATTACTTCTTACCATGGACTTTGGCATTAAACTAAAAACTTTACAATGTGGCTCATGAATTTACATTATAACTCTAACAAAAAATACTCAATATTTTACAGAAACAATGAGAAAGTTATATTCTCTAAAAACTTTGAACTTTAGAATAACATGGCTAACCTAACCTATGTTATTTTGATGCTGCGCTGCCGTCAGATGTCAGATGTCAGATGTGCCAATTGGTTTTTCATAAAGAAAAGAAAATTTCCTAATAACTCTTTACTTAAGTTCCTAATGTATCCATTACTGATTAATTTTTACTGCGTGTCCACAATCCACTGACCGAATCTAATTTGCAAACGCAATCTCGGCTAATCACACACACCCCAAGCAAGTCCAGCACACCGGCAACTGGAAAACAAAAAAATCCATTACCGCTCGCAGCTGAAAATAATAAATAATTTCGCGCGTGACTTGGCTTTAATCAATCTCGCGAGGCCAGAAACAAAGGACGCGCGACACCGAAACAAAACATGAAAACTGCGCGCGATACAATTGGAAATGAGCGCGCTACTTTTTTTTCGACCGATGACAAATTACCTAGCGCTATGTGGGATAGTTTTGCAGCGAAGGAATGAACCCAGATGCGAAAGCCATTTCTCCATTCCTGGCCAATAAGTTCCCTCTACTGTAACGATGCGCAGTTGTACATTGTTGCTACAAGAGCGATCAACACTTTTTTACACTGCAAGAAGTACAGCAGTGCAAAGCAGTCAGCACGTATTAATCCATGTTTGATAAATCACCTGGTTACAACACAAGGCTTACACCAAGCCGATAATGCCATGTTTTACAAATATTGGATTTCAATTTCGATTCACAGTTTTTCTGGCCTGCAGCGCGTGTGTTTAAACGCTGGCAGTTTTCCGCAAGAAATCTTCAACGCAATGCGAGCACCTATTCAATTAAGCTACTATTATCGCGCTCAAATTATTGGTGTAATGTGTCAAGGGTAGAAAAAGGCCGACTCCCAAATGAACTATTGCCAACAAACAACAGACAATCATTTGATATATCTTCAATAAACAATTTGTAAACTTGCATTTATACATTTATTTTATTGTATAATACAATTTTAGGTATGCTAATACGTGTCATAATATTCAGTCAGCTAACTATAGCAAAATAAATTAATAATAATAAGAACGGCAGCCAATTAAGTTTATTTCAGTGGCCCTATTACTGGGCTCGTTTTACTTCTTGATTCTTTTCTCATTTTCTTTTTTAAGCTAAACGGTTTTAAGATAAGAAGCAGCAAAGTGATAAAATAAATACGGAACGCTATCTCTATGGTGAAATTGTGGTCCCGGAAATGGTTTTCAAAAGAGATCCAAACTGTCATTTCAGGTGCAATGTTGCCACAATTCACTTTTCGCACCGAATTTCTATTCTACTAATTTTAAAGTACTTTAATAATTTTGGATCAAAGTTCAGCCATAAGAATGCCTCTGCCCTGATTGTTTCAGCATACTAGGACGTTCAGTGTTTTCTACATATACTATTGATACTATTGCTAGTTAAACCCACATAAGAGCTTATGTTGTTAATTATATTGCAATTTAACACTTTACTGTCGGAAGGCACCTCTTCGGTACCACGATACACAGTGTACCACGGTACACTTTGAACCAAGAAATTTTTGACCCAAAGTATTAAAGCGGAAAGTATTCACAATAAATTTATAAATTAACACAAAACGTTTCAAAAATTGTTACATTCACGCATATTTAGAAATTTCTAAGCAATTATATTCAATTAGCAACAAAATTTAAAGATTATCAAGAAATATGAAAGCATTGCATTTTATATAAATAATCCTATAAATGCAGTTTTGTACTAAATTATTACATGTTCACAGCAGATAAATATAAAAAAGTATCCTTACGAAAACCACAATGCAAAGCTGTTTTTAAGAAAATCCTATAATACTGGTTGCACACCAAAGACGAGAAAACTTAAAAATATAAAAAGATATAACTTACAATTTACAGCTAGTCATCCATAGTTGTATTTTGAATAAGTCTGCATCTTGCTGAACAGAAAAACGGAGCAACTACTAAGCGGCCAAGGGTGAGAAGTCAAGTTCGATTTCGATGTAATTGCACTCCGCTCACAAGTCACACGCCACGACGCCCTACACCCGAATTGGGTGTAGAAAAGAATGTGATTGATGATGATGTGATGATCTAATAATTTGAAATAAACGCCCGCCTCTATCGTTTTTTCTCGTACAACTCCGGCCACTGCACCCACTGACTCACATAATCACTAAAACCTTGTTTTCAGCAGCATAGTTACAAACAAATTATGGAATATTTTGTGTAATTTAAACATGAGCTACGGAGTAGATACAATAATTGAATGTAAAGTATCCTATCTTTTATTATTACATTACACAAATCCCGATAGTCTGGATTCTTTAAAATGTCAATTTAAAAAGGAAATAGCTTCCACTCGAACCATGTACAGAATTAAATCACTGCAACAATTAGTGAAAGTTCTGAAGAAAAGGGGCTTAATAACAATCGCAAATTTGAACAAAGTTGCCAGCGTTTTACCTCCTGATATGTACAATGAATATCAAGCCATTGGTACTGCATGTGCAAATAGATTGTATAATCATTTATCATTAGAAACCATTGGCATAAAACAAACATTACAAACAAATAGTACATATCAGTATATTAATAATGGTATGATTGGGAAAACTATTTTTATTCATTTTATATCATGTAGATTTTTTAAGACAAAGAAAAAATATACAGAATAATCTGTAATGAGCTTGGACCCAGGCATTGGAAGAGTGTTGCTAGGAACTTGGAACTAAGTGAGAAGGAAATTGATGTACTTAATAGTCAATACCATGCAAACACTGATGAATGTATTCGACAAATATTGAGGATGCATGAAGAGAGGTGTGATCCTTCCTTATGGAGACAAAAACTACTATTTGCACTGGATAGAGGAGGAAGGATGGATCTCAAATTGAAAGTGGAACAAAAACTTGATGAGTATAATATCATAAGGATAAACTAGAATGCTGAAATGCTGAATGATTGTATGTTTTTATTGAAATTTTGGTTTCATGACTGAGCTCAGTCACACTTGTGACAAAGGAATAATAGGTTTAGATTCTTATAAAGTGATTTTATTGCTGTGGTCTTGTTAAGAGATAAGTTCTATGGAATCTGATTACAGCTGTGACTGAGCATCATGTTAGTGCCATATGCGCCAAGAACCATCTACATAAACTTTATCACTATGCTACTCATATAAATGTTTATAAGTTATATTTATATAAATAAAAATCAAAACATGTTATTCTCGTATTATCATAACCATCATGTGCACCAGAAATACAAATTCAAATTCTCGTCGAAACTATCATATAGAAAACTCAGGCGCAACCTTAAACAAAACATGCCTTCCGAAACTGAAATTATATACTCGGATATATCTCCATCCAATTGATACTCTTAACAAAATGGCGATTTGAAAGTTGACATTACTATTGTGTGGTAAAGACAGGTTGACAGACAAAAACAATATACGGTACCTAACGAGTACAAAACATACAGGTTTTTGGCGCGCCGGCGCGTTAGATGCCGGGCAGGGAAATTAAGAGCGAGCTATATCGCACACCGCCAACCACCAATCCGAAATTGTCGGGTTGTGAGCCTATGCAAGTATCACAAGCACCGAACCATGATTGGCGATAAACTGCAGATGGTTTTGGGTGGATGATGGTGGTCGGCGGGGTGGGGCGCTGATTGCAGAGTTTCTAAAGATTGTATGATGTTTTGATCATCGAGCTGCCCTTGTCGATCGTGTCCTGGTGAGCCTGATAACCGATATGATCCTTGGGTTTAATACGTAGACGGTCCTTCAACTTGCGTCCAATTTCTAGGACTGCATCAGCACGCGTAGCATTTTTGGTCCATACACCTGAAAACACGAAATTAAATAGATTCTTAACACTCACACAATGCATATGACATTCCTACCAATCTTATCACCCTTTGATCTAACATTGACTACAGCACCACATACATCATCAGAGTTCTCAAATGCTTCACCAATTAAGCAAAGTATCTGAAAAACAAAATTGATCATGTTAAAACAATCTTTCGGCATACCGTCCATCAACTTACAATATCTAACCAAAATCTGTCTAAATCATTTCCACGCTGTTTTCTTTCTAAATTAATAAGCCATCTGCCACCTCGCTTGTTATTTTCATCTTCCCACATTGGACGAACGCCATCTTTAAATAAGGAGTAATCACATCCCTGTCTCAACTCACTTGCCAATTTTATGTGATTGTATAAACTACAACAAAACTCAGTGTATTTGGCCACTAAATAGAACATCAAAATGAGATTGCAATATAATCACAACCATACCTCCAGAAATCTTCTACAGTGTCAAAAGAGGCAATAGTCTTCTGATTATTTTCCCAGGAATTGGCACGATCATTTTCAAAATACCAAAGTGTCCACTTGTTCTGCAGAGGGTGCTTGATGGAAAAGTCGACGGGATCGACGATGTCCTGCTCCTTATCTTCATTCCTTTCATTCTGCAAGATCATTTTAACCAAATTACTTTAACTAAAATCTAACGCGTACACTTAAAGGCCCTGAATAAATATGCAATTTGTAATATGACGGTTGCATCCCGTTGATTTCGCAACCGTGATAAAGGAAGACGATAGACCTAATTCGACAAGGCACAATGAGGCTTAGAGGAAGATCCAATATGGTGTACAGCTTTGTCGCGCCAAGTTCGAATAAAACGAAGAACTCAAAACGGGAACATCAATTGCACTTTTTAAAATTTATCAGGGCACGCGTGGCATGCATTAAATCAGCATTCAAGAGTGATGAGAATTTACCTCGTTTTCAACATTGTTCGTCGACATTTTGCTGAGACCGACAGCAGCAACAAAACCGTAAAGGTTATAAAATCTCTAGTTCACAGAAGTCGTTCAAGAATTCTGTTACCAACCCACAAATCCCCAAATAGTTTTGTGTAATTTTGGCTGCATAGGATAACATTGCAAATTGTAAGAAACACAAATATTTAAAAATATAATTTTGCTAGATAATTTATACACACAGCGGTTAAATTAATTTTACTGTAAAAACGCTTTTTAACATTAATGCTGCTTGCATGTAATTTAAAGCACGGCCAACAATATTTAGTCCTAACGAACGTTATTCGCTCTTTAAATTAACAAGAAATACACCACTTACCCACATAATTATGATTTATGATTAAAAGACATAAACACTGAAATTCTAACATGCACGAATGACGGGCTGTCCCGAAAGCTAATATGTGCCTTTTTTATATCCATAGCCACCTTTAATATTTACAATCTCAAAGCCACCAGTATAAAAAATAAAAAATAAACTAACAATTCAGCACCAATTGCCAATTTCTATATTTGCAAAGCAAATAACAAAAAAATACACTCAGTCATCATCAGAGTCATCTGCAGGTTTCTTTTCTTCATCCTCATTGTAATGTCTATATTCTGGCTTCAATTCCCACATGTTCTTGTGTGGATTTTTTAAATTGTAGTTACACACATCCTTCAAGATTTCCTTCAGATAAGTAATGGGTTGTCTTGTAATCTTGACCAGATCTTTAATGTTGTAATATTGATGCTTCTCAAATGCAGCAAATAGCATTTCATGCACAGCTTCTTTATCATCCCTAGCTTTCTTTCCTTCAGCTTTCTTGTGTGCTTGATATTCCACCTTGTAAACAAATAAAGAAATATTATACTTATTACAAATTATACAATTAAATAAATGTTCCTTCTTTACATTATGTTTGTGATTTGAGACTGGTTTGAAGTTCTGTACAACATGGTTTGTCTGGATTGTCTGTCTGGTAGGAACTGATGCCTTCTTAATAGACTCCAGTTTTAGTTTCATGTAACAATTGTCTGCATATGGTCTACATTCCAATTTCTGGACTATGCTGCCTTCCATAAATAACTTTTCTGTTTCTGGGATTACTGAATCAGTTTTTGCAGCTGAAAATAATCATTTATTAAAGTTACAAAAAACATCCCTGTGTCATAGAGAACATGTAACAATATAGAACAATGATGAGGTAATTGTTTAATACTTTTTATTGCTGTCTTTTTGATTGATCCAATTCATTCCCTTCCATACTCCAATATAACAATTTGTCAAGGAATAATTAAGAAATAAATAATACTACATTGCTGGCTACCTAGTTTAGACTAGTATTACATCAGTTATTAATGTTAAATATGGTATATGTTTTCCATAAATGACTTATAATTATGACTTACGTATCATATGGGAAAATACTCCAAGTGTCTGTTGAGTAACCAGAGAGAAATCTAAACGATGATCTTTTGGTATTGGTTCTTCTCCAGCTTCATTCAAATTCAATATTGCTTGAGACAATGCAAGAGATACTTGAGGTTTCTGTCCTTGTGTACTGAAATTGATTGATTATGATTCCATTCAACAAGTTTGAGTAAGAACCCACTTTGAAATCTTCAATTTTCCAACTTCAATATCACTTTGTGCTTTCTCCCATCTGTTAGCAATGTACTTGGGAACTTTTACAAGCCATACGCCACGAGATGCGTTTGATAAATCTAAATCACGATCTATATGCGACATGATTACTTATTTAAGAAGAAATATGTTGAAAAGTCCTGAGCTCCACCTCGTTTCGTTACTTCCGTTGCTTCACTTAAATCACATATGTTATGGTTATGTTTGGCTGCAGCATTTTGTTGGCATAAATAACGAAGCAGGTGTTTCAAAAACTAAACTAAGATCAAATTGTTTCAACGCCTTAAAGAAATCAACTAATAACTGCATTTCAGTTATTGACTTAATTTGAGTTTGGCTTTTGAAAGAAACGAGCGCTGGCATATACACAATCGCAAAATGACCAGACTGTGTTTACGATTGAAGAATAAATTGGGAAAAATTGAACTTTTGATATCTAGAAAGCTTCCTCTCCTCTATTGTTGCAATGAAATCACTGAAATTATTGTACCGATGAGGCTGAATGATTATAGATTGAACAGTAATGGTATTGCAAGAAAGAACCATCCCATGGGCACTTACACACGTGTTGCATCTGTCATCAAAATATTCAAAACTACGACGTTGAATGTTTTGTGATTTGTATAAAATGAATGCTTTTTAAGCACCCTCGTAGGTGTTGAAGTGTGTATGGTTGAAGAATACGTTCAGTTATGTTAGAATATAGAGAATTTAGTATGTTTATAGTTAATTCTCACTTCGATTCCCAATTGCCATACACCACCCCATTCTTGCAGTAATACTAGAAAAGTTGCAAAGCAGAAGAAAGTGGCATATCATTGAAATGCAGAGAATTTAATAATTGATGGGCTTGCAACTTGCCGAGTCAGAAGATCGCTGGTTCGAATCCTGCTAGTAAAGGGGGACCGGTCTGTGATTGACGTGGGTAACGGTACGCTCACAAGTCACACAGCACACCTTACGTCCGGACGAGTGCTCATCGATAATTTAATGACGATGGTTCTTTTCATTCTTTAATTGAATTAGTGAAAGAACCTTTTTCGAATTTTTTTTTGCGTCGTTTCTTCACGGGATAAAGTATTATCCTTTTCTTTCGTACTGACTTCTCCGAGTTCTATCTAGTTGGTGGCAATGTAGTTTCACGAATGGATTCTTGATACAGCCGAGATTCTTTTACGCTGTTTTTGAACGACACGTGTATAAAAAAGATGTGCCTTTCTGACACCTTTATTTTATTTTAATTTTCTGGAAAACCGCCTATCCGGAACCAGAGCTGAAAACACCACCATGCCACAACACTGATTGAGTATTGTGATACTTTTTAATATAAAACAAGAAAGGAAAACCATTTAGAAATGTTTAATGCTGTGAAGGAAAATGCAAATGACAAATGCAACCTTATTTCTATATTGATAGTGTTGTAATTCTGAAAAGATTTGGTTTATAGTGTTCGCTGAACTGCGTGAGCTAAGAACACACCAGAGGTATAAGAAGAAGTGAAGTTTTTGTAGACAATTTAATTAACTACTTATTGTTCACTCGACAGTTATATTACGCTTGAGTGGAGAACACGCGCACTCATGTTCGGCACGGTATCACCTCTGACACACCGCATTATTGAAAGTTGTCATAAAGAGTATAAAGTCGAAACAGCTTAACGCCAATATACTTTAGAATTATATTCAGAAGAGAACAAACTTTTTGATAGTCCGCTTGTATCAAAACAATTCAAATGACCAAAATGACTCCACGAGGCAGCCACTATTTTGATCAGGAGCAACCTTTCTCAGACGGCGGGCAATTTTCAAAAAAATAATAATTATGCGGGTTGCACATTAAATTTAGTTTGGTTTTAGTGTCACCTTCTGTAGCATTGCTAAAGCAAAGGATTGACAATTTATAAAACTAAGACGCCCGACGCATTAAAATAATATTTTTCGATAAGATAAACTGAACATAGCACTAAATTATTTCAATGTTGATTAATAGAACAATGGACCTTTGTGCCCCAAGATGCAGCGTAAGAAATGAATCGGCATAACAGATAAAAAACAAAGAAAACAATGATTTCTAATCTATCCTGCACATTTTGCCAGCAGTAATGGCACGCTCACGCTATAAGTTTGTTGTTTTTTTGAATTATCTTGGTGCTTTGGCGAGCCGAACAAAAGGTGGTTGGGAGCGGTGTACGAGCCGCGAGCCGAGTACTATTAGATTTAAGGGTAAAATTACTTTCTTTAACTTACAACCCTAACAAGCCTACGAAATAGGTGATTAGAATACATGTAATGGCAGTTGCTGATATCAAGTATGTTTATTCAATTTTGCCCCTACTACGAAAGCTACATATACATTCGTGCATACAATTATTCATATACAAGGCCATCGGCCAACGGTCCTTCGGCTAAACTTATGAAGATTTAGTGAGACTTATCTCCAAGTACAAGAATTGCGTTACTTCTTTGTCTAAATGTATTGGACACAAATCCAGAATATATTCTGGATATATTCTTTATTATTCTAAATTCTTAAATCTAAATGAGTATCGTTTAATATTAATTATGTGGATAAAACTATAACCCGTACTAGTCCTTTTAGTTATAAAACGTTTTCGGTTAATTGCCTTTTCTTGCTTGAACTAAATGTTCATTTGACAGGCACTATTCAAATGAACCGCAAGTCTAACATTTGTCTTTGCTTGCAGATCAGGTAATTTGATGTTATTGGTACAGAAAGAAAAAGAGTCGTTACTAGACTTTGTTCGAAGGATATTTCAGGAACATAGCCAAGAAAAGAGTTCGTATAGAGAACACAATTGTTACAAATAAGCCAAGTTTAGTAGTCAATTACAATAAATGTATGAGAGGCGTCGACCGCGCACTCTCATTCATCGTCATACTGTTTCTGAGGAAGTCATTGAAATTCTGGCAAAAGGTATTTTTCTGGAGACCTAAAATGTCCGGTGCATTGATATTTATTATAGAAAATTTCAAAACAGGGTCAAAACGAAAAACTTATTACTCATCTAAAATTTGTTCGAAATTGATCAACGCGCTTTCAAAAAACATTTGACAAGGGTCCAAAACTACACGCAGATCTGTAGATCATCTGTAGATATAGAAGAGAGGCTAAATGGAAAATTAGATGTTTCACGCCAAAACAATGGGAAGGAAAAAGACTATGAGGCATGTTCTGAGCGCAACATACAAAATCAAAAATTATAACTATTTTTCATGTATTTCCTGGTTGTTCATATATTGAGACTGGAGGAGCAACATTACAATATTAATTCAGACATAAATATATCAATGCGGAGCGGAACTGGGACCCGGCAAATCATGTTTTCGATGAGGTTCCGATGTAATTTTAACTCCTAACATCTGATTGATTTCCTCAACTGTTTCCAAATCAATGATATCTCCCACAGCAACATCCTCCGCTGCAAAAAATTCTCATTTACTAAACAAAACGTATAAAATGTATACGATAATTATACCCTCCGATATTTCGGAATCTGAACTACTGCTATCACTATCAGTTCTTGTTGCATCCGCATTAATGTCTTTCTTATTCTGCTGAATCTCCTGTGTCACCAACTCACTGATGTACTTGTTCACTATCTCTCTACACTGATCAGCAAAGCCATTAGGAAGCCAACCATGCTTTAGATCGCAGATGGAACTCGGAAGTAACGCAGGCAACTTAGCCAGCATGTTTTCAATCTCCTGCAGCTTAACATCACAGTACTGAGAAGAAACAGGAAATTAGTTATCAAATATACGGTAATTTCTAACTAGCCATAAGGAAATCACCTGGAAAAATGTCTGTCTAGCTGCTGGTAGTAAACCGGGACGCAGTATGAAAGCATTTTCTTCAATGGCAGCCATTCGACATTTTGGTTCAACAGCTGCATTTGATAACGAAAACTTTGATTTAGTCGCCAAAGCACTGTTCTGTGGTGTAAAGTATCGTTTGCTCCTGATTTTAATTCTACCACCATCTAAAAAACACCAATTTGTAAAATCATAGACTTATTAATAGCACATTGTACTCACTGCGTGTTCTAACTCGATAGTCAAAAGTTTGCAGCAATTTGGCATTTTGCTCAAATCTAGGATCGTATCCAAAACGGACCCACAGCACTCTCCACGGTCCAGAAACGTAATGGAATGCTATTGTTGGTAGAATAAATTTCATTTGTTCCATTGATGCACGGGTATGATAAAAAAGAGCGTTACGAGACCAAATGGGTCGTTCAGCAAATAACTGCAACATACAATTCAATATTTCTTAAGTATCACATTAGAAAGTTTTTTTAAAAGCAAATACCTGGTGTATTTTTTGAACAAGTTCCGGAGGAAATTCTTTTTCCTTCATCATAGTCAGTGCTAAGCTATTAGGTTCTTGTGGAATGTCATCCTCAATTCTTAGCAATATCGTAGTTTTCGCAAACCTATCACGTTCTTTTCGCGACATTTTCTGTTGTATTTGATTCTCTTTGAACTTATCACAATACTGGGGCTTGAATGTATCTTCATAGAATTTACTTCTATCAAATTGTAGTTTATTACCATATTGATTAGGTTTTGAAAATTGGTAGGGCACAAAATATAAAGGTATTGCATCCAAATCATCCTCACTGAATTATGAACAAAATTAAATCATATTTTATGTCTAATGTAAAATATTACATACCTTCCCCAGTCAGTCTGCAACAGCTTTTTTGGCATTATATCCTCATAAATGTAGATTAATTCATCTTCAACTTCTTTGGGAACTTTGGACACTAGTGGCAAATATTGAAAGTCACACATTCCTAAAAATAGAGCACATACACATTTCCTCTAAACATCTATTTGGTGACTTACTATTGAATTTGATATTAACTGCTGTTAAACCAACAACATGATAGTCTGTGACTTCCTTACTAACAAGTTTTCCATTCAAATATCCCTTCTTTGTCTTAACTTTAAGCAAAACTTGAGGTTTAGTATCTCGATCACTAAGTACTGGTTTACTACATAAATTATTTGGTTTGAAGCAAAGTTCCAAATGCCTTTTATCTGCAGTAGTTGCCTGTAAATATTTTAATCAATAAATATTGCTTTTTTAAACTGATACATCCACACATACACATTCAATATTTTTAATACCTCCCAATGTTACTAAAGCTTTATCCACATTTTTCACATATCCAGGGTAAAGGACATTCACCAATTTTGGTAAATCACCAACAAAATTTGTATCTTTTGTTGATGCACATGTTGAATCTGTATCAGTGGTATCTGCTGTTTCCATGGTAACACTATTAAAAAATTGTAATCGGAGTCAGTTCTTATTAAGATGAGAAACTTTATTATTGTAATGAAATTGTGCGTTATTTCTGTAAATTTTTCTCTTGTTTTCAAACATTCTTTGAGGTTATTTTATAAGAAATTAAGGATTGTTTTGCGCGCTAGATGACGCAATCAAACATGATTTCCATTTGAATTATTTATTAATAATTATTTATAAATAAATTACTTGTACACACATTACTGTTCACAGGACTGTTTCGTTAAAACAACGGAATGTGAGCTCCATTTAAACTGCTAAACTCCAATTAATATCGTGCAACATGTTCATTATAATGAGCCATAATGATTAGAACTCATTATCTATTTCCCTGACTATGCAACCGAAGCGATGTATGAAACACAAATTCTTCAATAAAATTGAATACAAAGACCCAGCTATACCTGTACGGCTAATCGTTGGCAAATATTATCTACCCTAGCTTTCATTAAATCAAACACATCACTTGACAAATCTTCAACTGTAGTAAACCTGCACTTTTGAAAATTGAAAATATCAGCCAGAAAAGCCATTACTTGATCCTTGAAGAAGGTGCACGTCTCCTTGAGAGACTCGTCGGGACCAAGAAAACCCCAAGCAAGGAGGGGCGATAACTGCTCGCTGATATTATAAAAATGCGACATAAAACCAGAAGGAAACCGCAGCATTCTTCTCTTTGCCTTGAGCACCGACCATACTGCGGTGGTAAGCGCAGTTTCTTTAAAGCCGTTCGACAACCAGCGATTCTGTACCACGGCCGTTACGGAAGATGGCGGGGACTCAAGATCCTCGAACGCGTCCATCAGTATGTAATCTAACACCACGTCGTAGAAAGTAAGTGCCTTCACGCCTTTACTGCTCAGCTCTTCTTCCATATCGCGCCAGTTGGCGGAGTCTTGCACGTAGCGTAACAGTTCTTCATAGCCGATGAGAAAATCTTTGGGATCCTTATCGGCATAGAGCAACAAATCGGCGAGAATTTGACGACCGGCATCAACAAACCAATTGTAGTTGGAGAGTTCCTTGAGCATGTGTTGGAATGCTAGCCGGAGGCAATGAAGCTTCGATAGATATTCTCCGTCTGCGCCACATTTAACCAATTCTGTTCGTAGAGTCCTGCATGGAATTCCGCCATTTTCCAATTGCCGAAGGGCAGCTTGATAGAGAGGCAGTGATTCGAGATCGGGGAAGAGTTCAGTGAATTCTTCAAATTCTCGAAGATCAGCAACCTACAATTTGGGAGTAGATTAAATTTCTTTACCACCAAGTTTACAACAAATTTATTTGTTTAAAATTACCTGGTCTTGAGCTGATGCAAAACTTTCAGCACCTGATAGGTCAGCATCCAACGTATGATCATCCTCATAATGTTTATCCTTACTGCCCGGCCGGAAAAGTACCGAGCGTTCGTCCAAGAACAATACCTCGGAACTTTCTTGCAATTCAAGTGCACCGTCCAGAAGATGCTGCAGATCGCGGCAAAACCCGGCCTCTTCTGTTCCCAACACCGCTAAAGGCCCTCCTCCACATCCTTCGGATGATCGATAGACCGCCAAGGCATCCTCCCAATAATTTATACACGTCTCTAGAGCCTCCATCCCTGCAAGCAATCACCACGGGATGTGAATCTAAGTGCAATTTTATAAATTTGCAACCAGACCACGGGCAAACACAGACCGTCTCCCAAGCGCACCCCTTGTTTTCTTTGCAGTGACTCATCCCTTATACAAACTTATCTCACAATATTGCGGTTATAAATTGAAATTCCATATATGGACAAAAGTGAATTGCTACTGGTATGTCCTCGCTGTTGACACTTTGCAACAACACTACCGTAAGACATAATAAAAAGTTGAATTAGCATTAAACGATTTCATGTGGCATTGTGGATGCGTGAGTTATATCAAATTTGTTAATGACCATGCAAGTCGGTTATTATTATTATTGAATGAGGTGCTACAAATAAAAATCATGTTATATAGTATCGCATGCTTCGACAGTCGTGTGTGGCGCAGTGCAACTTTGTAATGGCTGCGCGAATGTAGAGTACTTACGATTACAATTTGCAATTGGTTACTTCCTCATATAACGGCGAGTTGAAAATTGGCCTATTACCTTTAATATGTGCGCAAACACAAGGTTTGAAAGTTTAGAAAAAGTAAATAGATTGTACATCAAGATATATCGAAATGTAACATGTCTAAATTATTGCGTAAAGGACTAAAACTTCTTGGTTAAATCTGAAAGAAATTTAATTTAGGAGAGATAATATATTAATCGTAGAGCTCATAAATAAAATATAATAAAGCGACTTCCAGTTCTCAATCGGCGATACCTCTCACACAAAGTACAAAAAGCTTACAATTGAATCCTATCTATAAGTCACCGGCGGATCTCTAAAAGAATTTGGAATCTATGTTCGCAGTCCAGAATCCAGTATACATATAACACCTTATATATAGCTGATATAAACGCCATTGCTCAAAGCAGGGGTCCGCAACCCGCGGCTCGCAACCACCTTTTGTGCCCGCCAAAGCACCAACATTCAAGAAAAAACAACAAACCTATAGTGTGAGCGTGCCGTTATTGCTGACAAAATGTGCGGAATAGATTACAAATTATTGTTTTCTCTGTTTATTTTTTATCTGTTTTGTCGATTTATTTCTTACGCTGCACCTTGAGGCACAAGGGTCTATTGTTCTATTAATCAACATTAAAATAATTTAGTGTTATGTTTAGTTTATCTTATCGAAGAATATTATTTGCATGGTTTGGGCTAATACAGTTTTATAAATTGTCCATTCTTTGTCTTAGCGATGCTACAAAAGGGAACACTAAACAAAATTCAATGTGCTTCCCGCGTTATTTTCTCTTCTTTTTTTTTTTGAAAAAATGTTGGTTGGCAACATTGTTGGCTTAAAGTAATTGTGCAATGACTTAAAATAATAAGGTTCAGTGCTATTAAATTGTAAATTGCCATTTTCACCTTACAAATTTTCCTCAAAATGACAGGCAAAAAATAGTTCATTTAAACTACATTTAAACTACTGCATTTTCAAGTCTATACTAAACATCTATGCCAGGTCCCACAAATGGCATACAAACAAATATACATAGATTATTTGTGTGACGGCAGCAGTATCTATATCGAGCTGGTCTAAGTCTCAATAAAAAAGCGAATTTGTGAAGAAACTTGGTCCTTGGTCCAAATCAAACATGTATAAACATGAAAGATATTTTAAAAACTACAGAAATCTCTCAATGAATAAGGAATCTTCATAGACTTTCTTGTTGAAATTTCCACTTTCAATGTGGTGCAAATGATGACAAAGATTATCCTCGAAAGAATTTGTCATCTCGACCGAAATAGAAAGTAAGCCACTCTTCTACCTCGCATAGTATCCTGGCAGTTTGGCTATCGCCGGCACCACCTTGCCGCCATGCCGTAGCCACCCGCCCGCCACACAAGTCCGCAATCTAATCGGACGAAACCATCGGAACGATTTCCGACTCCGGTAGCCCGGCGCTGCGGTGGCGCAGCAATCGCGCGTTCACGGAGAGGCCAAAACCGGATCATTCGTCGGCCGGCGCCGCTCGCCGCGCTTGTTGTGCTGTGACCGTCGTCGAGCGTGGGGCGTTCTCCTGAAGATCCACATCTCGCACTCTGAGAGAGTTACGTTATCGTTACGTGTACCGCCTTCAGTGTAACCGTATAATTGATCCTAGCCGACGATCCTCTTCTCTTTTCGTGCAACGTGATTTTCGAATTGTCGGAAAAGGGCGCCAAATATTTTGAGCCCTGTGTGCCAAGTGTGAATCAGTGCGTATAATTGGGATTATTTTCATAAACGGATTATCATAACTGAGTAAAATAAATAAACAAAAGGTAGGATTGATTTGGGGCTAGGAAAATATTATTGCTTGTGTGGATTATGTCTAATCAATTTTATCTTGATCAGTTTGCATAAATGATTATGTTGTTGTATGTGTAAATATTAAACGAGACCAGGAGAGACATTTGAATATTGTTGGTGTATGCCCTTCGTGATATTGATTAACAATAAAAGGCAATGAATGCCGCCAATCTTGACAGACTGCCGCCTGGAAATGCGCCACACCGGCATGGTAACACAAAAACTCATAACACAAACATCAAGGTCGGCCGGACGTTTCCATTATTAATGATATAATAATACATCCACCACATTCGGTCATGTTATCTCGGCAATAAAGCCAACATGTAAGTGGCTGGTTGAATTAATAGCGTGATATGCGAATGTATATGCACGATGTACCAAAATGAAAAAATTGTTGGTAGAACCATTGTGGGAGACAAATATGAAGAATAACTTATATAGATGACAGGATAAGGTCTTGTTTCCTGCTTGACATTTTTCTTAATGTCATTGTCAAGTTTACGAGCGTACCGCAATCACCGCAAACGCAATCTGACCACAAAACGAAAAGCAAGCGTTTATTAACTTCTTCCGTTAGCGTGTTCATCATCAAAGAGTCAAAGATTTCGTTCTACCATCAGCTTTCTACTCTTGGGACGTTAAAAGCCATTTACTTGATTTAACCGCAACTGAAGACAGATTTAGTTATAATAAAGCAAATGTATCAAAGTTGACAAATTGGTAGAAATAAAGTACAGGTGAGTTTCACATTGGCAATGACAACGAAAGAGCTCTGCAGCCGATAAACTCAAGAACCTTTCTGATCTGCTATTGGTACTCCGACTATATTCGAATTGTGAGCCGAATTATTTAATTTCTTTTCCTGTTTGATATCTGGCGTGTAAGGTTGCAAATTGTCGCTTACCTAAAACAAAAAAACAATCTACCAGTGGCAGTAAGTAGTATTATAGGCAAATAAGACAACATTTTTATATAACATTTCACCATTTTAGTTTAACCAGTTCTTTTATAATATTTAAAAAAGTGTGACATTAGATAATTTGTTTAAAATAAATTAGTTACATATGTTAAAAATAAAAGTCTAAAATAAAAACGGATTTAGTACGTTCAGATCTATAAATCACGTACCTCCTTAATAAGGAGATTGCCTGTAATTAATTGTATCAATCTCATTAAATTCAATTTATAATATCGCAGTAAATATGAATTTCCGTAAATGCAAACCCACCCCAAGGAAACTAATCATCAAATTGAATACTCTCCTGATCCATACGGCGATATGTGCTAATTACTTTAGGTTACGCAAGAGTGCAGCCAGTGGTTAATTTAAATGAAATTAATGACCTACGTGCGGCATTTTCTCAAGCCGAACAACCACGTTGTTTGCATGCATGTCATATTCAACGCGCACATGTTTAAAACCCGTGACTGATAGATATTGTCGGTTAAATTGCAAATTACCAGATCGCTCAATGCGCGAGAAA
The DNA here is from genome assembly GCA_027575565.1 of Diploeciton nevermanni. Taxonomy (NCBI): domain Eukaryota; kingdom Metazoa; phylum Arthropoda; class Insecta; order Coleoptera; family Staphylinidae; genus Diploeciton; species Diploeciton nevermanni. The sequence continues at coordinate 518,200 of JAODIE010017681.1, forward strand.
TGCGAAGCAAAACGCTCGTGGTCAGATTCAGCCAAACACGACAATTTCTTACCGATTACGACATCGTCTCGTGCGGTGCGCCTCCCGGTATTGATTACCTTTCAGTTCGAGTCTGCTGGAGCCGAAATGAATAAATTATGCAGAAGAAAACGACTTTTCCCAAGGGGCTTCCAGCGCGTTCATTTCCGGGGCATTTGAAATGTACCCTCGAGAGAAGAAAACAGCAGCTTGCAAGCGAAGCAAACAATTTAATCAAGATTATTTCAACGTTGTGAATTTTGCATTGTAATTCACTGCACACAGAGTGCACCTGCAGATTTACACTATCAAATGGGAAGCACGAAAAATAAAAGGCGGAAGTAGCGGCGCACTAATGCAGCTATTTAGTTTGTAGTCACCCGAGTGATTTTTATACCGCATTAGATTACGCTATTAATAGGTTGTAGACCTAGTCCGCATCGATTTTATTTGTTTCGCGCGCGCGGGGGCGGCATTGACATTGAATCGCTTTGTATTACGAAACTGCTCAACCAAGCCGATGCATCTCGCAACTAGTTCAAGTTTGTACCTATAAACTGAATTGACGTGCGCTTTACCCGCAAACACGCAAACTTCAAATAAATCCGCCCGGTGTTTGTTTAGGCTCTGATTGTGTTTATACTCGAATCTCACGAGATTTAGGATTATCTTAAACTGAAACTTTTAAATTACACTCTGATCGTGCCATAATCACTGGAGCATAGGGTCAATTGCAGTGGAAGATACCGTTACTCCGATTAAGACGGCACTTTGTCGATTCCAGCGTCGACATTGATGAATTATATATAATTGACTAAAACGATGCCATTAAAATAGCACGGATCATTTCATCTCATTAGGATAATACTGTGTCGGAATAGATATATTTCACTAAATGATTTGGTATTGAAAGAAAGTCTTCAATTTGCAAATGACAATTGATATTCTTCCAGTAATGCGTGTTTTTCATGAATGAGCTTCACTTCATTGACACTCTACTCTGCGCCACATATGTTTTTACCGCTTTTACACGTTCGCTCAGCAGACACCGCGCGAATGCGAAATGTGGCTGAACTAATATATCTATCGAATGACTTTATTAAGCTGCCCGATGAAGTGGAATATCTGCACCATCCTCTCTCATTTATTACGGATGCGAATATATTTCCACTCGTGAGGATCATGTACCTCGTACGTCACGTGTAGCAACAAGAAGAAGACACGATGCTTTGAAGAAAACGCAAGAACATCTTGTACCAAGATCAGTAGTTAAATCTTGAATATTACCAACAGAAGAAGATAAATTTACGATATTCGTCGTTTAATTAACATTGCTGGTACAGTTTAAGTGTACTATTAAAGATAATTGCTGCTAAATAATCGTGTGGACGTGTTCATCGAGTGTTAGCTATTAAAACGATTATTAATAGATTTAATAAGCAACAGATAGACTAAACATATCAAAGTATAAAAAAGAAATCAAAACGGTATTTTCGTTATGATCGTTTTACGATCATCATAAACATAAATTGTCTAAAGTAATAGCTCCCATCCGACTGAAATATTCTATGACAACAATGTAAATAAATCAACATTCAAGACTAACAAATTACCCTCCGTTAATTGGATTGAAATCACTGAAAACATTGACATTTAAAAGACTATTGGTATAATACAAGGTATAAGGTTATTATGATCTGCTCCATAAAATTATACATCGGAGACGTATAATAGTTTTTCTTAATCTTCATCCTCCAAGGACCATTTAAGGATGCCTATCTCAGCTGTAACCTTCCTAGTTTTCCTGGAAATCTTTTTTGAAAACTTCTTATATTTGGAACGTATCTTCCTCTAGACACGCTTTTTATAACCAGGAAAATAACTGTTTTGCACAGCTGTTTCGACTTTGGTAATATCCAGTTATAAAGCCGAAATAAGCCGATGGGTTAGTAAACAAAAACGGCAAAAGCGTGAAATAAAAATTCCACAATGCGCCATAACGTTCAAAAAGAGCTGTTGAGGACTTACTTGTTATTGAAAACGTTTTCATGCATAAGATCAGTATTAAAACGCTGTAGTATTATGAATATTCAAATCGACAAAACGCGCCACTAGCGCCATTTACGAATACATGTCACAGTATTAGCGTCGGCTTACTTCGGGTAATCGGTAAACTTGGTTCCTATGAATTGTTTCAAAAATAATTTGTAAATAAACTAAACTATGCAATAATTATCGAATATGAGACTAAACCGGCACAGGGTATTGTGCAATGGTTTTCATTGACCTAATTCATTTTTAAGCACACTTTTCATAACATTTGCATCTTTCAAGGCTATTATGATCCGCTCCATAAAATTATTATACAATTTGTATTCACTTAAAGCTCTATAATAATGAATACAGTTACTTGTTTATTCACTTTCGTCCATTTATTTATCAACACTGTGTCTAATGATGAAAGAATCCGATCTCATTGCAGATACGTGATTATCAAGATTTTTGCATTCCAACCGCTGACTTGCAACAAAGTTGCTTGCAATGCCTCGGTATCCTCCGATAACGAGCTCCACAACAAGGCCAATGCAATTTACGTTCGTGAGCGTGCGAGCCAATCAATGATTTATTGATTTGCTAGTCGCCTAGAAAAAAAAAAAAACAACTAATGACAGACTGGACGCAGTGCAAAAGCCGACAAAATAGAAATTCACATGCTGATCAATGAAGACGCCTATAAAACGAAATCATATTATCTGAAATGTTGATATCCAAATTATATGATGTACAGCTGTAACGCGTTTTATCATCCTAATGTTGTTACAGAAGTGCGAATTGGCAGCAATAAATCCATCTATAAACTCGAATAATATGCATTTCAGCACCGAAACTCTTCGTGATGGCAGTTAAGAGTAACGGTCCTGAAAGTACTTACGTCCATGCTGCAAACAAAATCATGAACATAACATAACGCGCTCATCTCAACCTCACCGGAAGGAAGGGTACAAACCGTTGACTCACAGAAAAGAACTTCCTCACGTGTGATATATACAGATACAATTAGACTCATTTGTATTCCATACCGCTTATGGTTATCATTCGAACATGCTCTAGCGGGATAATTCAATGAAAGTAGGCAGTACTACATCAATCGCTAATAAGACCGAATAGATTTACAACGTCAAGATTACAACTCGAAGAAATAAGAGCAGACCAAATTGAATTGGAAGCGATATTACGTGTGCTCCAAAGTGAAATTTACATACTGTAGAACTTGCTGTTAGCTCTTGAGCCAACGTCGGCAGACTAAAGAAACTGTATACTCAATGACCCAATGACCATACATGGATGCTTCTATATGGTTAGCAGGACTCTAGCGATAGCCATTATTGCACTGCAGTTGCGTATGCAAATAAAACCGATTTGAAACGGCGCCGTGATAGACTAATATATCTGTCGATGGTTAATGATGACAGCTTACGGATCAGATCATTAACAAGCTGATTATTTATTTAGTCGTTATCTATTTTTTATTGAATTGTGTCGAAGTTAATAAATTATTCTCTCAATCAATCTTATTTAAACAAATTACTCGTGGAGCGTACTGTTACCTATGCCAATATAGACCTACACCGTGTTTGTTGTGCCTCACTTGATTGTACTGCTGCACCAGCTACCACGATTATTATTAGCAATGCAATCCCAATAGGATTTTATGTGGGAATATTTTTTATTGCAGGATTCAAATCCCTCGAATATGTGCTTCGCATAACAATGACGTAATAGTCAGAATATTATTGTACATTATTGTACCCATCTCAATTAGAGTATTGCCCTTTACAAAGAAGATTGTTAACATTTGCTATGGTTTTTAATGTTATACTTTTCCACACTCCATTACACTTTAGTGTGTCTACATGAGTAGCCGTGCGAGGCGCGAAATAAACAAGAAATGAAGCAAAAACGACAACTCGTACACATGAAGCATGAAAATCACGGCTACAAAATATTCATTTTGTTCGCAATTTGGAAATCATGCCTCTATGCTAGTCAGTCATTAATGGACAAAACATTTTATGTAATCTTAATAGCATTAACGAACTTCAGCCGAGTTTTGCAATATCCGCAACACTAAAGAGTCGCAAGTTAAACACCAGCCGAACAAATTTAATCCTATTAGGTAATAACTCATGCGCACATTTCCAATTTCAATTGGAGCGCTAAATAGTATTGTATAAGGCTGTACCGGCCGACAGTCGTAGCTGCATCTGTCCACCCGTATCCGCTTTTTGGCAAGTAGCGATAATAATGGTGACATATTGCGCAGTGGAATGTTGTCACTGCCACATTACGCAATGGCCAATTGTCTGCATACTCACAATGAATCACACTGGATCCACATGCAGCTGGTCCTTTCTGCATTATACACTTTGAATAATGAAGGGATGACGCTTTCGATGAGTGCTTGTTTCTATTCTCGAATTTTCAAGCAAACACCTTTTTGGGAGTGGAGGTATTGCGACCGTGGAGAGATCCGGACCGGATAATAGTTCCGAATAGGAGGCAGTGCAAAGCCCTGCGGATCAATAAAGAAGTACGATCTGCAAAGCAGGCACAAATTCAAGGAGACACGTGTTTAATGTCGACTCCAAAATGCCGCAAGGTTCAAGGTACCAGCTGTGTCGAACAACCTAGACTTTCGGAGGACGAACAGAAATGTATCAACCATACCTAGCCAAAGAAAGGAAATTTGTTGCACCCGGTTGGTATTACCTGGATATAACCAAAGACAGTCAATTTCGACCCTTAGTGCAATAAGAGAGGGAGAGCTTTCCGCGCGCGATTTAACGAACAAAATGAGAAAACTGGATTTGAAATAAATTATATTTTTATTAGAATTTTTAAATAAACAAAAAACTGCACCACCCTAAATCCTAAGAGTACTACTTCTACATGTACTAAATTCAATAGGAGTAAATTATATTCCCCAATATAAGCGCCCTCTCTAAGGATGAGAGCAATAAATTTCTGCAGCGGTGTTGTGGTGGTTAATTAGGTTCGAAACAATACAGACAACACCGGGAATTGCAATGAATGTTCATTTCAACTCATCTGCATTCTGTGGTATGTTACGCGTTTAAAATGTACTACTAAAGAGGGACTGCAGTGGACCTAACGATGTAGTGGGACCGTAATTAAACCACAAATTATTACGACAATGGTGATAATGTGCGAGCATATTGAACCACACCCCAATTTTGGCTAATTTCTAATTGATTGCAAGTTAATAGCAAAGGCTATTTGCACTTGATCTTGAAAAAAATCTTGAGTTTGTTAAATTTAATATCTTCATACCAATGTCATCAATTTTATTTACATGCTCCATTACACCTGTGCACAACATGCATCTAATAATTTACGCCTGAGTGAAAATGAACATTTGCTCTACCATTCATATCTCATCAAACTTACTTCTTCTCATAGTATTCGCCGATGATTGCCGTATGAGGCTCCCCGCACTTCGCACAGTTCATAATTCGCCGCATCTCCACCTTTCCTTCAATCCCACCAAGGGCGTACGCATTGCGCAAGTAATAAGTACGTATTCAAGTCACTTACAATCTCTGAGACCTGTCTTTCGCGGCGGGAGATCAATTTAACATTATAATGTACTAGAAGATATAAGATAAGGAAAAGAGAATCGTAAAACGTGTTTGTCGAGAAAATGTGTTGGATAAGTAACATCCTAGTTGGGAGGAACCTAGGCGCGTTTTATGTCGCTCTTGACCCGTTCCGGGCCCGAGTCACGGAGTTTTCTTTAACGCTACAATTCGAAGAGACAGAAAAAGGGCTTCAAAGGGATGCGGTTAACCAAGACCATCCGACGGGTTGCAGACACATTGTGCATACAGATCCAGGTTTTATTATAAAATTTCCAACCATGCAGCTAACATTTTATCCCTGACGAAGATGAAAGACTACAGATTAAAACAAATCTCATCTGAAGCAACCCTTTTCTTATCTTCTATATTACCAAGGCATAATACCCTGATGCGTAGGACTAACTTACTAAATCTGAGTTGACCAGCGCTTCATCCACATACCACCACTTACACGGACAAATAAACTAATTTCTATTAATATTTTAACTCACAATTTGGTCAACAAGTCAGGTTTCGCGTCGTCTTAGAGCTCATCGGAGTCTGTGGGCGTGAACTCATAGTAATCTCATCCGAACATAAAGCAGAATAAGCAGCAGCGCGAATTAAGGAAGGCACATCAAACTTAATCAAATATATATAAATCATGATTCAGATATTCAGATGCCTTTGCTGTCGGCAATCATATTTTTTACGATATGATGATTAAGAATTAGACAATTTCATTACAAATAGTGTGGCTTTCGCCGAATTTTTTGCATTCGTTGCGATTGTAAAAGGAATCATTTGTGTTCATTTTTTGTGAATACACTGCTAACATACAACTACATTAGTTGAGTGGTATAAATCTAGATTATGCTGCAATTGATAACCGCGTAAACATTTTGAAACTGGGTCGGAACCCATTCAAATGAAACATAGCAGCAACCGCCTGTGACAATATATCATCATGTAAAATGTAAATTAGTCCTTTGGACACTGGATCATTAAAAAAGAGCGGTAGCCTCAATGTGATTCATGAAAACGCTTGAAACCTGTTTACCTGTGGAAGTAATACTCATGACAAAGATGATACTAAATCATATTGTTAAGTAAATGTCACATTGTGGTCGATAATAATAAAGCGGTGAGGGCACACAAATCAGCGTTTAGAAAGTGTTGCGAGATGTCATCATTATTTAAAGATTTAAACTTACTAAATGAATGCGGATTTTATGTTATTGATTATATGGCTGAAATAATAGTTATTTACAGAACAGAAGCAGATAGTTGAAATAAAGGTAGTATAATAAACAAGAATTATAGTTGGGAATTTTAATCCGTGGAATATGTTAAAATGAAAATGTATGGTTTTGGCAATACGACTAATTTTTGTCTTTATATATAGCTTTAACTCACTATTAAATACAGAAGTTTTACCTCCAAACAATTGTTATTCTGAAATTCTATTGTAAATTATGTAGGGATTTTTGTCACTAGCCATTTCAATCACAAGTAAAATTAATTGGTTTAGTTGTCACTTGAGAAAAAAAAAATTATCTCCATTTTCCTGAATCAATTTGTGAATAGCTTCTTGCACTTTCTTAATATTTTCCTATTTCCAGGTGTTCTTATGAATTTTGTGTACAATTTGTGAACTTGATGTTTCGATTTTTTTATAATACGCTTCAATAATCCCATTTCTATTATCATTTGCAATTCCCGATTATTTAATAATAAAACTACTTCAGATTTATTCATCTAGATTACAATATCGTTTTCCAATTTCAAGATATCTTTGAATTGATTAAAGAATATTAGTTTTGTGATCTACCTCTTTCTACAAGTACATTTACAGGTTCAAGTTTAACATGCAGAGCTGAAATGAATCCAACATAAACTATTTCCAATATGGAATGAGTTATTATTATGCCATATTATGCCATATCCAGGCGCCACCGGTGGTGCTTCCTTATGCGACACACCGAATGCATTCACGCACGACATCGAATGCCGCGGCCACTGCACATGTTGCACTTACCGCGCACGCCTCCTTCTCCCTAATTAATTAATCGACGCGACGCGTCAGACACGCATAAATTTGACGCGAGCTCGCGTCTCCCATAAACGTGCGTGTGTTTTAATCATGTGCGAACGATAAAACGCACGTTCGCAAATAGTATTCCATTTACTACTGAAACTGATTAATTATTATTACACTTTACAATGTAAAGAATACAAATATAAACATTTTATTGCGTTTAAATTGCCAGCTGTAATAAAAGCCCAGTTCAAATGCTTTGCTGTGCCTACATAATAAATGTTTACGTCATTAGGTTTACATATTGTTATATAATGCGAAATTCACCATGTGAAACAACTTCAAGGACCTTGATTAATCGCAGCTGGTACCAAACTACTTTTTTCCAACCGAATGCTAGAAGCAAGCAACGTTTTGTTATCATTCCAACTCAATGGCATACATTTGCATGAATTATACAGATACCTGCCTGAAATCCAGCGAACTGTTACACGTATGCTAATGCTGTTTAAGTGTTCGGAATAAACGCAGCATGAGGTGATGACAATGTCAAAGCAAGTGATTAAAAAACTCCAGCGGAATTTATTAGCTACTACTACTTCATGCATTCTTATTCCTACCAAAGCGGTTCAAATGACCCATAGTTAAGGGAGATCACAAATCTAGAAAATCTTATATTGTTATTTTCCAGAAATTCTGACAAAAAGCTTTCAAATGGGTCCTTTGACCCGTCCTGGTAGTTTTATGTTAAAAGCAGGTGAGCTGAAAATCGTTTTCTCGGATTAAGGAGTCTAGCATGTGCGCAAGTCATTGAGACCAGCGAATTCTAAAGGCGATATGAAAGGAAAGGTAGAGCCTCGCTTTGCAGAGGGAAGATGGGTGACTTTCGGTCAGCTCGCATTTTCGGGGCGTCTTGTTCTCATTGCGCGAAAAAGCGCACCTAGAGCGTACACTTTCTCACAGAAGCTTCTCCAAATCACTCCGGTTCCTGATGAATCATTCCACCTTTGTCATTGACATCCGTTCACTGCATGGACCCAAGTTTATAATCACGGGCGCATGTGCTTTGATTCGGTAAAAATGGGCACACTTTTACTTGTTGCAGACGGCGGTCATGAACCATATAAAGGTCGATAAATTGAAAAGTGTTTATTGACCACTTGACCTCTCCATGAAACTGATTGACCCTTTTCTATGCGCATGAATTCCAGCGAGATGCGATGCTAATGTACACAATATTGAAATAAACAAACATCTGGTGCAGATTCTCTTCAAATGCAATAATATTTATGCACATTAATGTTGATATCAATCACAAACAGTAATTTGTTTTACTTCATTCTGACGTTTCCACTCAAAATTGTTGTATTTCATTATAGAAATGAAAGATGCGAAGCATATAATCGTAAGACGATACGAACCATTCTGCCGAGAGTATATATCCAATGATAATATCCAGTCCGAATAATAGCTATTAACCATATGGTAGTTGATGCGATATAATAAAAATGGCATTTGTAACAACAGTTACCTCAACTGCAAAATGCATTCAACAAGCGTGGAATCTTTTTCCCTTCTACTTAATTAAAAATTATTGCATATTTAGATGCTTTCTAGCATGCAAATTCATTACACTGTCTTTGCTCAGTGTGGCCTAATTAAATTTACACAGTGGAGCGCAAATTATGTGCGCAATATCGTCTGGAATCTCGTCTAATTTTCATATGCGAAAGTCTCTAGCCTGCCGCGGTCACATCTAAGGCATTGATGTAATTGCCGGCAAGGCGATATCGAATAATGTATGTCAGATGCATTGAATTTAATTGCAGATTGACCGTCGCTTTACCCTCTACCAATTACTACTGCATAGCTGACGTGAATTTATAGCCCATTGCGAACTTGTTTCTGTGATTATATAGGTACTGCTTGCTAGATAAATTAACAAACGTATAGGAAATATACTTTGTATGTCGATGTTAGGACGAGAAGATCGAAATGTTTTGATGGAAAATAACAGAAATAAGTGTGATGATTGATATCGCTGAACGTGTTACATAAATTGCTTGCTCGTCTAGGCATTAGAATAATTGCAGTAATTAGACATGCATAATAAACAGGTTGTCATTACATGTTTATCACAGTTAAGAGTAATATAGTTTCAAAAGTTGTAATAAATTAGATTTTGATTGATATGTACTTGTCATACGAGTAAATTATGTTGACGAATTTTTGCTGTTTTTTAGAAATCAGAACTCAAGTAATATATAACTTTAACCCTCAGAACTGTTATTTAGAAATAGAATTAGATATCGATATGACCATAGCCATCTCGGATCTGCTGAAAATATCTAACACCTAGCAAAGTCATAAATTGCGAATGTTGCATATTTATTACCGAGTTTATTAGCAAAAAAACATAAACTTCTTCTCATTGCGTATTTTCATCATTATTTTTTTTTTCAATTACGGCCATTTGATTGATTCTTCTTTTGAAAATGTAGTAGTAATTTTGTAACTATTTCTTATTTATGCAGATAGTCATTAATATAATTTAATAATTTGTTATACAACCAAATCGGGTAGTATTGAAATTCTATTTCCATAAACTAAGAACCTTTAATATTAAAACGATTGGTTATCTTTTCAAGACAAAAATTAAACTGCCGAGCTAAAGCCTCCATAGTATACCTAAATCTGAAAGTCCACACTCCATTCACACAACTTATTACAGTTAACTCTCTTCGCTGCCATCTCCTACCACATCTCAAAAATTCATTCCCAGGTAACCTCAGACCCAAGACAAATTATGAAGATCTCACGTAGACTGAAACATTTTCCAAAACGCGTGCGTTGGCAATGAATAATAATAAGCAAAATGTTGTCATTGTCCTGCTATGTCATGGACATTAATTAACTCCGTTACTTTATATTTGCCTTGTATGTCATCTTCTCGTCAAGTAAGCAACAGTAAAATATAATTTGAATCTACTTTATCTTCCGGATTTTTCTAGGAGACATTGATGAGGTTTCACTCTCAGGTATAATATTGCATATTGAGTAAAATGTTGTCCAGGTTATACGGTATTGTAATTTTAATCAACCAATTAATGTACTGGAATGAAATTAAAGTCGTGAGCGGAACAAGTCGAAAGGTATAATTAATTTGAAAAACTCCTCCTCCTCCTCCTGGCATACAGGAAACCACCTGACCATTTTATTTGCAACGAACTAATTAACTCAAATTAATTATCAACTTGCGCTAACTGAATTTCCACCACATAATTGTTTCTTAGATTATTCAATCTAGGCTCCTTTCATTTTTTCGTTACTTTCTATTGGCTCACTGTGGAAAGCATCTAATGAGCAATTCCTTTGTTAGACGCATGTTATTTTTTTCCGCTGCACTCCCAATTATAATTTCTCCATGCTTATAATCACGATTGTTTCCTGAACAATGCACAAATAGTTTCCTTTCAATTACAAGGAGAAGAAATGAAAGATCATTTAGTTATATTAATGCCTGAGCCGAGCCGGCAAGTGCCTCTGCGCAGTCTAGGACAGGATAGCCCTCACGAGGTTGAAAATAGAGAATGCATCGCAATACGGACAAGCTTAAGGGACTCTCTCTCTCTGGTTGTCGTCGTCTGAGCTCGTGTTGGACGAAGAATAAAGGCAACAACGATTCGGTCATAC
>JAODIE010017681.1:529687-578893 GCA_027575565.1 Diploeciton nevermanni
GGGACTCTCTCTCTCTGGTTGTCGTCGTCTGAGCTCGTGTTGGACGAAGAATAAAGGCAACAACGATTCGGTCATACGTGAGACTTTGAATGTTTTCTTTATATAGGGAAGTCGATCAAAGCAAATGCGCGCCAAACGAGCAGCTATGAGCGATAAATGTGTGCCATTGTATTCCTCAATTATAAGATCCCATAGGTATAACTATCTGCATCAGAAATGGATTTCGTCGCCATAAATTCGAGCGAATCATTTAATTATTAAATTATATCAAAGTGAATATCACTCTATTTGAATGTGGCAATTATTTACGTAATATTGCGCCGATTTGAACATACTTACGGCGCCAGGACATATAATGATGATTAGACTTAACTTACTTAGAGCTGATGTAGCAGAGTATCAGGGAATAAGTTGACTCACCTAGAACAATAACATATTATTGTGGCGTGCATTTTTTGCAGCACATACAATGATCGTAAAGTGATTCTGCTAGTTGTTACTAATTTGCTTGATGACTCAAATTGCATGTCCTTGAATGGGCTGGCTATTACTAGGATTGCGATGTGGGCACGAATCTCTATCGAATAACAAAAAAGAAACCAGGAGGTAAAAAAACAAACCTCACTGTATCCGTTTGGGACCACACATGCACCGTGTGTATATTGTGTACCACCAGCTGGGCTACAAGATCATTGCAAGGGTGTTGTCATGACTACCTCGCATCAGCCGGCGGCGGTGTAGCCCCCGAACGCAGCCGCCACCCTGCTACCATCTCATTCCGCATGGCGCGATAAGGTGTTGGGGAGAGTTAATCGAGACGAGAAAATCGCAGATGTAAAGAACGCCAAGATGCAAACAGATTGAGATTGAGCAAAATACGCAACAATCGAACGATTCAACGCGCATCTGAACAAAGGACGTGTCCTTGTTGTTGAATTTCATCAACTTGCAGAGCGAGCATGTTGAATGCCTGATGCGGGCAGACGGGGTGGATGAACATCATGCACAGCTTCCCCTTCGACATATTCGACATGTATCAATCTACTTACGACCAATACATAATAGGCAATATGTTCGTTAATAGGTATTGATACAATTTGACGTGCTTGACTTCGTCATTCACTGATTATGGAAAATTATAAATGGCGGCGAAGTGATTTAATGGGAAGCAATTGATAACCCCTATATGTTAAGAATGGTGAAAGGGAGTCATTTGATTAATGGCGCTTTTATTTATGACATCACAATGTAAACCACATGGGTTTGATTATAATGGAGATGATTGCATTTTTCTTTTCCAAGAAGAAAAAAGGAAGGGTTGGCAATATTAACAAGTAGTAGTGTTTATGCTCCAGACTTTCAATAATATTTTCGTTTAATGTTATTCTATAATTCCAACATTCCGTGTATCCTGGCGTATTAGTTATGGTTAGTAATTTAGTCGTGGGAACAAGGCATTAGTTTATGTTCTTTTATTGCTCTCCAAATTTTAGTAGGTGTATGCCAAGTTCATGGCACAGTGCACAAAGGATAGCTTGCGAATGCTTCAAGAGAAGAATCGGTCCCGATAGATAGCAGCTGGCCATGATTATGAATTTTAATTTGATATTATGATTATGACATTAATTCTCCCCCTCTAGCACCTTTCCTTTCTCTCCAGTGGAATCGTCTACTTCCGCAATTTCCAACAGTTGGAAACAGGCAGGGTTAAGCTTCAATTCCTGAGAGAAATATTTAATTAAAAAATCTCGACAATACGCAAACTAAATATAAATTCGCAGTTAATAAATGATGTTGGTACTATGATCGAAAGTATTGAAACATAAATTGGATTACCACCACCACCTCGACGTGGAATTGAATCGAAACGAATTGCAGGAAAAATTGAATCATAAAATAATTTCAATCTATCCAAATTCATAATTCACATGTACTTATCATTCGGAAGAAAAACAATCCATACCAAAATAGCACCGAATACAGAAAGAGTGTTTTTGATAAATATGCCTGATTAGTATCGCTTTGCTCCAGTTCCAGCTCCGGCATATAGGTATGAATAAATTTGAATGGTTTAAATTTAAGCTCATCGCTAAACAAAATACAATTTGTCGAAAGTAGGTTAAACCAGATTGGTGTGATTTGAATAGGTGAATACTACGCACGTCGTACAGATTGTAGTATGCACTTCCTATTGATTTATCGTATTCTGTTAGTTGCGAATTTTAAATTCCGGAATGCTTTCCGCGGCTATAATCTCTTCATGTTCTTGGTCCGAGATTACGTGAAGCAGCACAATGAGGCACAAGTGCGTGCCCGGGCATAAATATGCATTAACTTCAGAAAAGTAAGCAGCGTCGCCGTGGCTTCTCGGTGCTGTTTAAAAACAAAGTTTACACATCGCTGACTCGTTACTTGCACAGAACATGGCACTACACATTACAATAATGATTCACATCACCTCTGCAGCAGTTTTCAAAAACGTGTTTGATTTGCATGTTGACAATCCTTGAATTTCCAACATCTACTCAAGAACTGATCCGGATTATGTGCGTGATAAATTACGATTCTTTTGGCTTGTCCAAAATAGTAGACGCATTAACACACTAACACCATTGTTTGGATAATACAATGATTAAATGAGTGGAGCAAGTCTGAATTTCTAACTGCTAGTGATTTTTGACTGATTTTTTGACTTTCCGTACAGATTATTATATATAGATTACGTTTTAAAGTTACAAAATAAACAAGAAAATAAACAACTTCAAGCAACTAACTATTATTCTGAAAGCTAAGATTGCAGATAAGAGGGAAATGGCCTCTTGTTTGCATTAAACACACTTGTAACTGGCATCTTCGCAGACGTTGGTATCGCAATAGCAAATTTACAGATAAAGATCAGTGACCTGACTTGATCAAATTGATTGTTGAAACGCATTAATTCAACTTTCTGTCCCGAATGCAGCAACTTCAATGAAGCTAACCTTTTCAGTCAACCAATCGTGCCCATTCCATCAACAATTACACCACGCTGCATTTTTATCAAATTCCACTTATCAATATTTACAGCACAATCGCATTCTCACATTTTCCAGTTTCTTCGCAGCTGAAAGGTGCAAGCAGGTTAAAATATTGCAAAACGATTAGCATTCAATAGATTCCATGTTCAATCCGATTGATATTGCCAGTAAACATGTACCCGCACTCGTTTACGTAAATTGTAAATAGTTAACCCGAGCGTTGTTGTTAGTCATCGGTGTCGTCAATAAATTAACGTCATTACGACTGATATCTTTGCGAACAAGGTAAATTGACCTACTTTATCAACGGGAATATTAGTAATATAGTTACTTAATGCAAATATTATGCGTTAACATGGACTTGAGGTGTAAATTAAACAAAAGCAAAATGTCAATGCCACTCATATTCGCATATTCCTATTTAAAGTCGAGTGTATCTTCAGGCAATGAGTGCAGTGATTCACTCGGAAAGAATACGTGTGGGATTAGCAAGTGTAATTGAAAGTACTTGTCAGTCACTTGTTTCGGACGCCTACGGAGTTGGTGATAAATTTGTTACCAAATGATTGATGCACAGAAGTCATTGCCTTAAAATGTCGGGAAATCAGCCAATATAAACGAAACGTCCGTCGAGCCATGTCAAAGCGAGAAGCCAAGCGGGACAACTTGATCGACCTCCCTCACCAACACATTTTCATACTATGAAATGCCCACGCACCCTCTCAAACATTCATTCCATTTTCGGATCGGGTCCGATTAGTATCACTCTGCTCTACATTAAATTAATGAACCCGATTACAATCTCAGAATACATTCAAAATAAAGCTTCCAGTAAATATATCCACCTGCCTTTCTGTCTTCACTCCACAATCAATTTGTTCAGTTTAAATACGCCACATAATAATACAATTCGAACACTTGCTGAAACATTCGCGTGCAGATAATACCATACCTAGAATTAAACAACTCACAGCACCCCCCACCTACAGACGGGAGTCAATGAATAAGAACTTAATTATAACGAATTGTGCTTCGCGGCTGCTTTAATTTTAATACCCGCATGGCACCATGTTATTGATAATTTACCAATTACGTACGTCATTCCTGCATAACTAAATATAACTGTTTGATGACTATTTATAACCATGATATGGTTAGGTGTAGGTAGTGGTCGCTTAAAATAGCAATTTGTAGTGTAGCCCGTAGAACCAAGTGCATTTCGGACTAATTGGAAAATAACCGGATTTTAATCAACGTATATGTTAATTTTGCCTTCTACAACTCATGATGATGCAATATACGATTCTTCTGCAAAAATCCATTTCATCACAGACGGATATGTGTAACAGTAAAATTCGTTGAATGTGATTTTTCACGCGGCGGAAATTGACTAGTGTTTCAAGAAAGGCTGAACTTGATTAAAGCATGATCAACATTTCGTTGGCATCCTTAGGAGAGATTCTTTCAATTACACATTTGTTCATGGTCATCCAAAGTTAGAAATGTAACTATTAGGTTTTGTGTCGTTTCCACTAAATGTGATTTTAATGCAAATACAAACCATATTGCACAATCATTGCATCGCTTGACACTTACATTACCATTTAAAGTATATAATTATGCGTTTACGGATCAGATGATGTGTTGTACTCCAGGCTGAATGCATGTAATGTTCTCATGGACATACTATTACCTCGTAAAGTCAAACTCAACGCTATGAGGTTGCACGAATAAATCTCCATGCATTTATGCACATCAGATATGAGCAAATACTGCTGTCAACCATAGTTGCAGCGGTTGTAGCCCCACCGAATGCACGCAGACGGAATTAATTTGTTCGCAGGGCAAACTTGATGAAATGGGTAAAAGGCCTTATGTGCTGGACGTCATTCTCTGTGTTGGGAAGGTCCAAGGGCAGCTAGACAAATATTATTGATTTTCGAATGCCCAGGGAATTCCTGCTTTTTGATGATGTGCATGGAGAGCCTAGATGTATAAAATTGCTGCGAGATAAACATATCAGCGACTAAAATTCTTTCAAATTCCCATGAATTATTACGAAAAAAAAAAAAAACAAGTTATGTTGATGTAATTTATCAACTGCATTGACCAATTCACATAATCAGCAGCAATTAAACTTATTACAACCGTGATTACATCGTAATATTCCACGATGTGGCAGCGTTGCATATTATTCCGCAACCAATTGATTGGATTTATTGCAGGCAATTGCCACTCAAGATTTACGACATCCTAATAGACGATATAACAGTACCGATGTTCAAACTGATGCATTCAGACAAACAAGGTATTTAATTAGACCACAATGATAAGATTGCAAATTTCGACAGGAAACGTCCTGATTTCCTCGAGATTTCAAAAGTTGTTCAACTGTTTGTACTGGCATTTCCAACGCGAAGAACAAAGTTCAAATCATACTTTACTTCACCTCAGTCGCATATCTCGTCTCATCACAATGCACTCGCCTCTCTAGCTTAGGTAATTATTTGTCTCTTTCCCTTAAAGCGCGCACGATTGTTTAAACAATGCGTCAAGTTAAACCCAGACAATGTAGAGATAAATCATTAGCGTTTACCATGTGAGGCGGCCTCTGTGATGTTTCTAATGTTTCTATAGAACATCAACACCAGATAAGACTATTGTTTGTTACATGAAGACATTCTGATTGTTGCAGATGACGCGATTACCACTTATTTTCGCGTTGACGTTCCTTTGGACGAGCGGCGGCGTACACAGCGACAATTCTGTGTACCGATTATCGGAAAACTTCCAGCAACTATTGACGTCGACTGCGCTCCAATGGGTCTCAGCTACGAAGAACTCCAACAATTTCGAACATGCAGTGATTGGCGCTTATCAGAACCCACAAGGTTCGTGCAAAATAGACATTGACTCTTACCGCAAAAGCTTTCAATAGGCAATTATTGGGAATTATTGTGTGTGTGTGTGTGTGTGTGCATTTGTGTTTTGCAGAAGATGGAGCTGATACCAACAACGCCAACAACGATTCGATGCATCCCATCTACGTGTGCCGTGCGATGCAGAATGGTATTTGGGTGGCAGGTCAGGTGCGCCACACGGAGCGCAAGTGCATCGTCTCGCTGCACGGAGGCGTGCACGAAGTGGAACGGTACGAGATTCTGGTGAATATCGAAGACAGCGCGCGCCTCAGTTGGGTGCGTAAAGATCAGTACAGTCTTCATCCGCCCGGCACCATCACCGGTGGCGACGAACCGTACCGCAACTTTGTGGGCCGCCGAGTCACCCAACCGGAAGACAAGAGCTCGTTCACGCACTACCTCGGCAAAGTGGATCCACACCGCAAGAACGGCATGTATTTCGTCATAAACGAACACAACAAGGAGCTGGAGTTTGAAGACGGCGAGATTCTGGTAGAAACGGAGCCCATTCGCTACGAGCTGAGCAAAGTGAAGCTGGATCAATTCCGAAAGCGCATTAACAAGAAGACGAAAATTCTAGGCCAGACCATCTTGAAGAATGAGAATGAAGAAGGCGGCGACACCGCACGCGTTGAAACCGTCATCAGTTTTAACTACACCTACAGCGTATATTGGGGCCATGGACACGGTATGCTGAGCGGCCTGCCCTTCATGGTGCATAGCCAAAACCAAAAGACCTACGAGGGCAACTGGGGCATGAAGGAACCAGTCGAGGAGATGAAGGTGTTCCCGATCGTGGCCTATCTCGCACCTGGTACTGCTGTCAACGTTACACTGCGAGGAGAGTACACCGAAGCTGACGAGGGGTACGTTGCCACCGTGACTGCCTTCTACGAGGATAATGAGACCCGCGACAGGCTAATCAAAGACAATAGGTTCGAGGTTAACATGCGCAACGTGCGCCAGGAACTGGATCAGGTCTACTTCCTGCATAATAATAGTTTTGTGCCAACTACAACGACAACGACCACGACCACCACCACTACGACAACCACTACACAACGGACTACTACCGAAGAAATCACATCCCCCGAGAGCGACACAGAGGCGCAAAGCGAACGCAAGGTCAAGAAAGGATCCCTCGGCGCCGAGCCCGATAAGCATGAGAACAGCAGCATGATGTCCGATGGCGAGGCCTCTTCCCTGAAGAACAAACAGGATGCCGTGGCGAGGGAATCAACTGCTGCTGCTGGTTCAGCATCCAACCTCGCATCCGGAGGTGTTATGTTGAGCATTGCTTTACTATTTGCACTTCTCACGTAAGCGCACACACAGGAAGAGGACGAAGGGAGAAGGATTTACGGAGGTGGATTTAAGAATTGTCAATGTTTGATTCGCCTCTTTTTGACGCTTCGGCTATAATGTGGGCTTCGATATCAAGAACTAATTTATTGGTCTAAACTCACTCCTCCCAGTGCTGAAATTTGTATCCTTAAACGTGGCATCAACTACAATATAGACTTTCCTTCGACTTGAATTTCTCAATAATAAGAATCACTACAGTTGTCAAACGTTGAATGTATAATGGAAGAGTACGAGTGTGATATTACAACGCGAATATGAACAGTGTACATAGATACATATTAATTAATTGTCCAGGAGTATGATTTTTAAGTGATTCTCTTTTATTTCATTTATAATTTTATTATTATTCGTTGTTGATTTCTTATCCCTTTGTGTTAGTCGAAAAAGTACAATCTAATATATTACCAGTACCCGCAACCGAACAAAGGAAAAGCATTTTTAATTGAATCAGTAAAAGTCATTCCAAACATAGTAATAAACAAAGACCTATTATGCATTTGCGTTCTAAATCCTCAGTACTTTTATTACGGAATTATCGGAAATGCAAAATTTGTAAATAAATCTAGAATGTATGTAAATAAGAAGCGTGCATTAGGAACAAAAATGGATTGATTGAACTGATTGTTGCTAAATCGTGTAAACTGGCGGAAGGAATGGCGGTGAATGAATATATTTTATTATTGTAAATGTTATTGCCGCATATGATTTCCACGCGCAATTATACATTATATCACGAGGATTATGTAATTGTCAAATGATGTATGTAGTATTTACACTGATTCGAATGCTTAACAATAAATCCATTAATTTAGAATTTTTGCAATTTCAAAGATGTTTAAAATGCGGCTCTTCAAACTACATCTTCTCTCAATAATTTATTACAGTTCAATTTAAAGTAAAGTAGCTTGGCGATAAAATTGATAAACTATGTAGTAAACAGAGTCTAATAAAATGAGCTGAATTAAAAATCGAAGCCAGGATTAATAAAAAAAAAAAAGTACGTCCTAACAAAGCATTACGATGCTCTCTTGATTAGCTACAGTGACGCTACAATAGCCTGAACGAATAATGTGTAAATCATTAAATCAACTTCGATAGGATCGATTGAAATTAAATTAAGAGAGATCGCTATATTGCCACTGATGTTGAGATATGATGTGCATTGCGTGAAATATATATTTTTGCAATTCGTAGACATGAAGTTTATAGTTGTAGAAGTAGTATGAGGACAGTGCAGAGATGGGAAAGGTACAACAAACTATTTTGCGTTGAATCAAAGTACAAAGTTCATTGATATTGATGATATTAAGTGCAAATGTGTGGGCTAATTGGATATGTGTATCTAATCCGAACTAACCGTAAATCAAACTATCTCTAATAATATCTAATATTTCTCTACCAGTACATCACTTATTGAATTGTCCCACAAGGCACACTAAATATTACAAAATATGAGAGACTAGATAATTAGATTTAGTCCTGAAGGACGTAACTTATTGTATCTACGATCCTAGATATTTACCAAAAGCAAATTATAAGGACAATTCTTATACGACCGAAGAATTGCGGTAGCCTCAATTTAACTGATTAACCACACGTTAGCCACTATTCGTAACAAGTTCAAAATGCGTGTAATTCCCTGCATAATCGTTGTTAAATAAATACTCAAGAATTTATCGACGTTAAAAGAATACCAGATTGTTTGCAACTTACGAAATAAACCATCATCCAACATCTCGACCTGTTTGCTATTCGATTATGTGACGCCGCAACGGGCAAGCAACAAATTGAAATAGATGGGGAGTAACCTCCATCAAAACACTGAATGTTGGCTACTATCTCATTGTCGTAAAATCACGGCGTAGAAACGATTGAGACCGAATGAACTTTACTGCTATTTGACAAGGATTCTTACGAAATAGATAAGGACAATGCGACAAGCACGCAGGAGGTTAAAGAACAAAACAAATGCCTAATTTCATGTCTATTGTTCATGGCTTTACAAAGTTACATTGACACACACCCCTTCAACCCTAAGTCAATCTGACCTAACTACCAGCCGCGCCAATATCGGGGCGCTTTTGTCGAGTCACGCTTTACGAATATAAGTTGACGTTAGGCGATATCAATGCAAAGAACAATCTGCCAACGGAGCATTCTATTAAATAATTTTTAATTATTAGTTGAAGTTTATCTCATACTATTCGAGAGGAGAATTGTATTGAATAGGTCAACATCAATTGAAAGTTATTCATTGTTTGTATTCCAGTCTCGATTTATATTGAATGATTTTAGCGTAACGCAGAGCGAACAGCAGTAAAACCAATGCAAAGGGCTATATATAATTATTTTAATGTACATTTCGATGTAATTGAATGATAGATGATTTCAATTAAAATTACTTGCAAAAACATTACTTATCTTGACTTAATGAAGAACCCTGAAAATTGTTGGTGTCATTACAGAAAGTATGTTCTGTCGCGTGTTTAGCAGAAGCCACAGGTAAGATGATTAATGATAGGTGTTTACATTCCATGTCAAATTTGTGCAGCAATCGCACTCTATTAGGAAGCAGTCTGCAAATCACTGAGGAAATAAATCATCAGACAGTTGATTGGGTTTATTGACGAAATTGATGGCTTAATCAGTTTTTTGGTAGCTTGATTGCCAAGTGAATTGAACGGGACTAATTGCAATTATTTACTGGCGTTGCAATCGTTCACCATGCACCAGGTTGCAGGATGAGAAAGGGGCACAGTAATTAAATTTCTCTTAGCCCTTTTCTATTTTACTATTTAATGTTGGAATATTGAGAATGGTATTTAACCCATTTAATTCCATATTGATCCGAAAGGAATTAGCCATAGCCCGACGCGACTTAAAACCGGAAAACATAAGTTATTGGCGATTATAGATATTGATTATAGAACATCTCCGATTTGCTAGAAGCTTTGGTTTTTTTAGTTCCACACGTAAAAAGGTGACTTGTTGAAAGTTACTTGTAGTAATTTGATTCAATTCGATTCTGAATGAAAAAAAATTTCAGCCTTAAATATAATTTTAATTCTGCAAAAAAAATCGATTTGCGCTCTCATAGTTTAACAGTTATTAAATTTATATATTTATATGGTGGTAATTAAAAACAATCAAAACAAGTTTTCAAGGTGTTACTCAATTCCAATCAGATTTAAACTTGCAGCAGTCATTATATTATTCATAAGCAATCATATAAATGTATAAATTATTCCAATCTTAGACTTGGTTCTTTTTTATGTATATATTTCTTATGATGAAATATGCTTAAAAACTAGAGAATACCCGTGAATCTTAAACTCCTACTGGATAAACGAGTTCACTTTCAATGGATTGAATATGACTAAGCAATTAAAAAATCTGTCGGTAGAAAGCATCATTTCTCAAAGCACTAAATCGAAATCCTCCGAACCAATCACGAACACAATTTGTCATTGTTTCCAGCCAGAGCCAACGTACGCCATTTTCACTCCTCAGCAGATTTAATCACGCGTTTGATTCGCGAAAATGCTGCATGGCCGTCTTCTCGCCTTTTACCACACGATATGGATATGTTCAACGCTCATTAGCTGTAACAATACCTTGTAATCGGGCGAAACATGCCTGAAGCAACATACATCCATCCACACATGGTCGGTCGTAGGACTCATCATCCATCCCATCTTAACCCAACATCCAAGATTGCAAGTCCAATATAGTTTGCGTGTGCGTCGTACTTGCGAAGCGTGCTTTGTTTTCTAAAAATAGCACGCATGATGTGTCCTGATTCATGAGCACAAAGCAAATGCAACCCATTTTCCTGCATGGGTGTATGAAACTGACCCAGACAAAGACTTACAACTTTATTAAGCAGATGCGGCAATAACATCTTGAATACAATGAGTATTAGTCAGATGTAATTAAAACTTTTATTTCGACAATTCCATCCGCGCTTAGTCATGAAATACCAGTGTAATTTGTGATAGGGATTACGAGATCAATTGGTACCTGCCAATATCTTCCACGAGGGTGGAAGAGATGAGATGGAGGGTTCCTACTTACGGCAAATCCTTAAACCGACCTGCAACGCGATCACCACAATCCACCTTGCTGCGGGCCTTAATCGTTAGACGTGGATGTCTCAAAGGGCCTTTCAACATTGGGCAAAGTACATGTCGGAAAGGGTGAGTCAGAATTCTAGCCAATCGAAGAGATTACCCTCGCAGTGAGGTGTCCTTCGTTTCCCTTCCCTTTTCCAAGAAGTCAAGTTAAGAGAGAGTCCCTTAATGATACATGTCTAGGGGACTTGAACATGCCATTGGGTGATAATCGATGGAGCATTTAAGAATTTGTAGGGAAAGCAAAGAATTCATTCCTCTTTTATCACCTATCTAATGTTATATGCCTCATAAAGTGGGTCAATTGATTCGCAATTGCGCTCTGCATCTAATTAGATTAATTGCTTTCAGGCCCGATAGTACAGTTTTAGCTGCCCTATTAACCTTAAAGCCAACTGGGAACTTGCTCTACCAACCATTAGCAAAGAACCGATATTAAACTTTAGATTTCCGAGAAGCTTTCTTGCCTTTTGTCTTATAACCCACAGCATAATTTAATATCTCAATTAATTTTAAGATCGGACCAATGTCGATGCCATAGGGCACAATCCCCGAAGTGTTTGCAGCAACAAAAAGTTAATACAAAGGAAATATCTCCATCTATATTTTAATATAAACCCTACCAGTGAGCAAATAATCCGTGAGGTAAGCACTCCAGTACTGAAATATTAGCTCTTCGTATAATCGTAAGCGCGACATTTCGGCGCCGCTGTAAAAGGTATGTTTGTAGTTAGCATATGTGCCACCCGCCCCCGGGCAGAACACAACGTTACAACTTCCCGGCATCGTCAAAACGTACAGGAACATGGCAGTGTATAATGCTAGGCAAGTGCTAGGCAGCGCTAAGG
Organism: Diploeciton nevermanni; assembly: GCA_027575565.1. Classification (NCBI taxonomy): domain Eukaryota; kingdom Metazoa; phylum Arthropoda; class Insecta; order Coleoptera; family Staphylinidae; genus Diploeciton; species Diploeciton nevermanni. Next base: position 541,969 of record JAODIE010017681.1, read on the forward strand.
AAAAGCAGAAAGCGCCGCCCGTAAGTGCTGCCACGCAGGCCATCCTTCTCTGTGCCCGGGACACTTTGTGTGAGAAGTGGCAGCGATGTATCTCTTGCTGTCCTGGCGCTTTTCACCACATCGTGGCATGGCGTCGATGTGCAATGGAGCGATCGATACGTCGGAAAATCTAGAATGGCAACGCATTTGTGTTGTTGCGACGTTTCTAGAACACTTCCATCGGCGTATTTGTTGTGCGTGGATGGTGTCATTTATGTTATTTATTAATTTGCGAAGTAATAAATTAATTTCAAGGATGTACGAAGAATATTTACGTCGGAAACATTGGAAGGTCATTCAATTTTATTAATTTAACTATGTACAAATTTTTAATGGGATTAGGAACAGATTTATCCAGTTTTGCTCTTCGGAAGAACAACAATCTATATAGAAAGTTAATTTTAAGTCTCTAAAGCCACTTTCCCTTCAGTACTATTTTCCTTCAAAGTTAACAAAAGTTAATAACGAAAAATAACTTCAACTCGTGATGAAAGGAATACGTCAATTAAGAGACCGTTAGAGAATACATTCTTCTCACACCTTCACTGAGCTAACTCAGACGTAATTTACTTAGCAAAAGCCCGATGCCGCCACGATTGGCATAGTAATTTAATCCGTTCAATTTACTTCGAATCACTTCGCCGCAGTCGCTCACTACCGAACAACAGCTTCGTGCGAAGTTGCTTCGTTAGAACATCGTTAAAAAGTTTGTCAATCGGCGTCTTTAAAGAACGTCGTTGCTATTTAAAGAACTCAAACTCCACTAAGCAAGAAATTATAACAGGTTCACATTTAATGCAAATAAAAAATTCAAACTGTGTAATCATATAAATAGGAAGACATGTGAGGGGGGAGGTCGGCAACCCTTTTCAAACGGCGGATCATTTTTAAAATATTGTTTAATACGCTTTAATATCCTATACGAGTGTAAATATTATTTTAAATAAGCATACAAGAAGTTTTTCTTTTCAACATGCTATAATAAGGATAATGTGTAGGAAACAAAAATATTACAATTCTTAAACAGGAAAAAAAGAAAATACATTTCTAATTACATATGTGTAAATGCGCAAATATGAAATATAGGGACAATAGTTTATTTTCATTTTACTCGTTCATTAAAATTCAATGCGCTTTTTGTTCATGTTTATTTCTTGATAACACTGTGGAACAGCAAATTTCCGACTAATCATGATGTGCTGAAAAAATGGTTTTCTCAAAATATTTATGGAAACCTCTGTTTTTGAACATTTCGATTGCGGTTTTTTGTATTGTTCAATAACTTTCGTAATTATTATTAGATTATTTAGCTGTCTTTAATGACAATTCGTGAATAGATAGTGAAGAACTGTGTAAGAACGTAATTTGTTTATCTTTAATGGTTTCAAAGTTATAAGTTAGTAAATTGATTTTTTTGTGAAAAAGTGCAGACGCTGATAGGAATGCATGCAAATATATTTTTGCAATGTAAGCAAGGTACGTTTACTTGACTCAATACGTGTTGTCCAATACGTCACTACTTTTCCAATTGGATGGAATTTCTCAAATTGAAACATGATTTTGACTCATTCACGGGACTATAAAAGTTCGAATGATTCAACTCTGAGCTGCAAGTTTTGAACATTTTCTTCTGAAGCGCTTTATATTTTATAAAATTCATTCTAGAAAATGTTTGTTCGCATTAATAAGTGTTGGAAAAAATAATACTTACTGATTTAGCAAAATTTCTTAAATTGGGATAGATTTGCTTAAATTGTAATTAAATGATTTTCAGCAAAATTACTTTTATATACATTGCTTTGCAAATCAATGGTTGTAAATTATCTGGTTCTTCTACAATACCGAATTTTAAAGGATTTATACAAATTAATATATCTATAACAAAAATCTTGAAACCGATCCTTTTCACCCGGTTCTTTTAGTGACTTAATGAAAATATTCGAAAGGTACTGTTTGTCCTTTTTGGTTAAAAACGATTTTATTTTGATTTTGGTAGCTTATCCATTTTACTTTTACAGAAAAAATGAATGATATCTTCATATTGTGTGTCAATTTCATTTAAGAAATTCTGCATTCTGTTCGATAGTTCATACCATTCTTGCGAACATAACTAATAGAATACAATATTCATAATATTGTTGGCGATTTATGGAATAATCCTCCATCGGCAACTTTCTACATGAGTCTAGAAATTACCACCATTGTTTGTCAAGTCTCGGCGCTGCATCGCCTTATAAATCGTTTTCTACAAATTTTAAGTCTCTTCTGTAAGTAATTTTTCCCTGCGTTTCCTAGTATATTGCATCCCTTGTAATGCGCCATGTCTCGGAACAGTGTCTTAAATTTGATATCCTTCCACAAACTGCAAATAGAGGTTATGCTTTCACCACATACTGGGCTTCGTTTGGATCACGTACTTGTATCCGCACGTGATCAATCCCGTCCCTGCATACCACTCAACATCTTGCTGTACCTAATCTCGGCTCTGTCAATCCATGGGCCTAAATTGGATAACCTAACCGCGCCTTCCGCGAAACCATGTATAACCAAGCTAGTATTGAAATGCGTCATGTTCTTGGCACGGTCAGTTGGCACATTTTTCCTGCTTGAGATCGTACATCTAATCATTACAAAAATCTATCCTAATTATATTAGCATCAAGGCTTTATGCAGCAAGTTCTTCTGTGCCTCCAAATTATATAGTTTCATCAAGTAAAATACTCAAAATGTGAAGATTTTTCGAACAATAATCTATTGCATTCTGTGCTGTTCTGTCTACAGTATTACTACTGAATGCGTAGACAAACTAATAGCTTCAACTTTTTCAAATCAGCAATTAATTTCGAAATATGTAACGACGTTTTGACCATTGCTGAATTTTATTCTTCCAATGATTTTTGTAAGGAATCAATATAATTTTGTTTGAGATTCCAATATTCACTTTTGTGCTTCGTGTCGTGGTGGCGACGCAAATTAAGTTCATTGAATACGCTTAGAGGCTCTTGGCAAATTAAGCCAAGTGCTTTATTGTAATGAATAAAGAAATTGTCCACTTTTCATTACATTTGCGGTTTGCCTTATTAATTTTCAAATTATTGTATGAATAACCTCATTACCTATTGCAGTGAAACGTCATACCGTTGTCAATATGGATCGCGTTTATGTACAGTATAAACATTCAGTGGCGAACCCACATTTGATTCCCACCGGCCACATTTCGGCATGCTCAGTTTGTTGATTTTTTCTAAAATAATAATGGTGCGACCCGCGGATGGCCGAACCCTGAATTAGAGAATACTAGAATAATAGTAAAATGAGTTTCTTATGATCCGAAAAGAAACACGATTTGAATAGACGTCCAACCCACACGAAATATGTGACATTGGAGGATGGTAGATGCCATCGCCCACATGGAAATTGAATTTAATCACGACCTGTCCCAGGAGATGAATTATTATAAAGGCAGTAATGAACGATGTCGTCCATAGTTGAACAATGTCGCAAGTTCTTGCTTACTCAACGCGGCCGTCACAAAGTTTGTTTCGAACGCATCACCAATTTAATCCGAAAATTGAATGTTTAATGACGAGAATTTCTATTTTAGGTTTCCTGAACTATTACCTCTCAGATACTTACTATTAATCACATATATTGCTTTCCTTCCCTAACATACTGGCCACTTATTACTATTTCAACACCCATCAAAAGAAAATTAAAATCTTATCACGCTAATAAACTATTTTATAAGTTGTAAGTATATTATAATTCATTACTATTTTGATAGTAATGAATAGTTTATAATTGTAATATGAGCTCCCAAATTGAAACCTGACGTACGTTGAATAAAACAATGGATTCTTAGAACTTCAGTGCGTATCTCCTTCAAGCAAGCAGGTAGTGAAGTTTTACAGTTTACAAAAATAGCAGCAGTTCACCATTGCAGTACAGTATTTCCACGAACTGAGTAAAGACGATTGAAGAGATGCGACCTTTAAATTATGATTTATGACCAAATACGATCAAGTAATATTAGAGTTGAGCAGACGCCCGTCTGACCTATTGAAGATGACTTCTTCAATGAACAAAGTTCATGAAACGTCCTTAAATCTCTAGAGCTAGTTTGGTGACAAGTACCCATGCTATTTTAATCTCATTAGTGTTAAGACATGTGGAATGTGCTAGATTTATTTACTAATTAAAGTCTAATAATTGCAGTGTTGTCAAATTATCATAACGACCAAGATTATTCACAGCAACTAGGATAAATAAACAATCACAAAAGCAATGCGGGCTCGTCCGGGATTTGAACCCGGGACCTCTCGCACCCTAAGCGAAAATCATACCCCTAGACCAACGAGCCAACATGCGTCCGATGTGCATTTGACGCTAAGTATGCAAGATTCATAACAATATGCAACCAGTCATTCATTTAGGTTTGAAAATTTTATGATTACTTACCCATTACACCCAATTGTTGAGGCGTCAACTTGGAATTGTCCCCATTTTCTGGAATGACGAGTGTCCCACTAGCTAAACTCCCGGATGCAACTGATCCACGTTCTGTTGCAACGACTCCTAACATAGAATCATGCCGAATTCGTCTATCGCTGAAGTTGCTTTGTGTATTGCTTCTTCGACCGCTGCTTACTGTGCTAATCAAATCTGAAAATTCGGATTAATAAATGGATTGAGTCTATTGCGAAAATTAATCGCATTAATGATGGTTGTATATTTTGTTAAAATGAATATGTAAAGTAGGCAGCCCAACAAACACCAATAAATTTTGAGTAAAACACAAACCCAAAGAAGAAATTGAATTTTAATAACAAGACAGAATCCGAATCTAGCATCTTCGAAATTAAATTTTTACAATTTCTATTGACTTACGCTTTAACCATCATTTAAAAGAAGGAATGATTTAATATTTGTTGTAAAATTTAAAAATAGGTGTTTTCAAATGCATTTTGTTTACAATAATGCAATGCAAAATTAATAATCACCACCTTCATCTATAACTTCTACTATTGTAAACATTTGAATTATTATAAAATGTCACCTTGAATGTAATATATGCCAACACTTATGTAACTCAATAAATAACTTGGTAATTCATAGTGTACCAAGGAAGTCATTGATTTACAAGTATAAGAAGGGATTTAACAAACCTGCATTTGGACTTCTTACTCCTGAGGCTCTAGACCTTTTTCCTAAAGGTCTTCTAAATGTTTTGGGGTCTACCGTTTGTTTTTTGCGACGCATGTATCTTGCCAAAACGCCAAGTAAAGCCACACTAGCTGTGACTGATACAACAACCACCTAAAAACAATACAATCATGACTGTTAAAACAATTCTCCACACATAATACATTTTATAAATCTAGAAAAGCTGTTTGAAATATCATTCGCTTAAATATATTCTGTTGCTGTACCTTCTGAGTTGTTGATAAGCTAACACTCTGTGGTAGCACCTGCTTCAAATGCGTTAGTTGTTCAATCACTGGATTTAAATGCACTAGCAACGACATTGTTCTTTTGTTTTATTTATTTGGAATTGTTTAACTTTGTTCGAGGTTATGTAGTCATGAAATGTCCGGTTCGTGCAAGTTGTGCGTCGGTTACACGGTTCAATACGTAACATTTACTTTATTTCGGCGATAATAGCGGCATAAATTCATTAGTAATTGTTGTGCGTGAATATTAATATTTAACTTAATTCAAAACTCGCGGTGCAAAACGTCATTCTGACAAATCGATTTGTTTTCCAATTTGATGGGACTCATTTGAGAAAATACAGGTGTGTGTGTTGCATAGTTATTCTGAAATAGTTTTCAACGAATTATAATTTATGAAATAAAATCTAATGTGTTTTCTAAATATATGATTGATGAGAATAGTAAATTATTGTTTATACATTAATCTTCTTAATGGTTAAATGTATTTGCATGAGCGCGCGTGCGCATGCAATGCGAAAATTTTGTAGTTGAATAGCTCGTGGCGAGCATGGATGAAAACAAATTCGTTCTTACCGCAGATCGTAGCATTCAGACGACATAAACGTCTGAAAACGAGCAAAACATCATAAGAATTCGGTAACAAACACTGTCATAAAGCACCACTTGTAAAACTATCACTTGCTTTGGATGAAAATAAAAATCAGTGTAACCAGTGAAAATACTGCATCTGGCTACAGTTGCTACTTCATTCAAAGATGATTGAGCCGGTTGCAACGACGTCAGATTCTTTAAGACAACAGTATGGCATTGAAGATTTACCTGATGAAGTGATTGAATTCATCCTAGGGTTTTTACCGCCCTACAAAGATATTCACGATTGCATGCTCGTCTCAAAACGATGGCGAAGATGTGTTCTGAGTAAGTTAAAAATACCTTTGTTTATGTCTCCAGAGAGTAGCAAGTCACTTTCTCTCTTATTTGCTATTGTACATATATGATTATATTTAACCTATGTGTCTAGATATAATTAAAATAAAGCGAAGGAATTTGAACAAGGCCATTAATGACAGTGATATTGTTTGGGAGACAATCACACCTGCAGCAATGGCACCTACAATTACCAAGAGGTATTCACATTCAGCAGCAGTGCATGAGAATTCAATGTATGTCTTTGGAGGGTGTACTTGTTCAATGACAACTTTCAATGATCTATGGAGATTGGATTTGTCCAAGAGGCTCTGGGTGAGACCTCTCACAATGGGAACATATCCATCACCAAAGGCATGCAGTACAATGGTGTGTTATAAGGATTCTTTAGGTAATGTAAATATGCAAAGAGGGAATTATAAAATGGATTATTAAAATGAATGCTTTCAGTACTATTTGGTGGGTGGACATATCCACCTTCATATCCTCTTCACCAGAGTTGGCATCTGTTTAATCAGCTGCACACTTATGACATTAAGGCAAATAGATGGAATTACATTAATACATTGACTTTACCTCCACCCACTGCAGGACACTCTGCCTCAGTGCATGGAGACAGTATGGTTATATTTGGAGGTCTGCAGCGCGCCAGTAACGTTGTGCACTCCACAAAAACAAATGACATTTGGAAATTAAATTTGGAGTCTTGGCAATGGTCTAAACAGGATACCATTGGTGACTGGAGCTTCATATTAATAATTTGAACGAATTCAGTTATATATTCTCTCTTCTCAATTTCAGGTCACTTGAAACCACCTGAACGTTATGGTCAATCTCAAACGGTGTTAGACGATAAGAATATCTTAATCATGGGTGGTTCGGGAGGACCTTCAATCTTTTTCTCCGACATATGGATCCTTAACATGTCAGAAGATATATGGAAATGGATTAAATTAGAAGTACGCAATCCACAGAATGCTCCTCCAAATCTCTGGTGTAACCCAGTTTGCAAAGTTGAAGATAAACTCATAGTGTTAAGCAAAAGTCGGCAAGACCCTCAAGCGCGGTTCATGTTCATTTCCCGTGGAGTGTGGACCCCGCCAGTAGGTGACCTAAGCGATAGGCGTCGCATTGACATGGCAGATCGTGTCGTCGATCACGATGAGAATGTAAATGGTAGACGCGGTACGCTGAAAGGTGTGAAGCGCAATAATTCAGATGAGGCCGTACGACAACCACAAGATGAGAATAGGGCAGGACCTAGTCGAGACAACGAACCAGAACGCTTGGGAATGGCAGCATTTAATGATTTTGATCCGCGTGTAGATAATAAAATGAACGCCCGGCAACGCCGAAGACAAGGCAAACTGCTGGAAAGTGAGGAAAAACTTAAGGCCATGTACAATGTTACAAAAGCGAAAGCAATGGAGTTTGCACGGCCAAAAAAGAATGTATTAAATATGTATGTCTTGGATGTTGCACATGCGCTTGATGAGAAGCCATACGTTACATGGATGCCAATGAAGGATTCAGGATTGGAACAGGATGGTCCAGAAGATACAGTTTTATACACGTTCGTGAGTGGCAAGTCCGAACTTATTATGTTCGGTGGTATCCAAAAGGAAGACGGTAATCTGATTGCATGCACCACGAATTTGAGCAATCAGGTATCCAACTCTTTGCATTTCATCACTGCACCGCGGTATGTTATTTAGAGTAAACCTGGTTAACAACTAACATGGAGTTTAATATTGTACAACCAGATCTTCACTTCTCTCAAAACTCCATGAAAACTGAAATTTACATCTAACCAAATTCTATAAATGATTTATTTAAAATTATGTTCTGATCATTTATAACTCATCATCGTCGCTTCCTTTGCCGGTACTCACTTTCAAGCTACCAAACACTTCATTTGGAATATCCTGTTTGGTAACAGGAATATCTCTTTCTTCAGCATCCCCGTTATCGGCATTGTCCCCATCATCATCCTCGTCATCATCATCAATATTGATCTCATCTGGATTAGTAACTCTTTCTCCTCTATTATCTCCTTGAGTCTCACCTCGGACAAACCTAATATTCCCACCTTTGATTAAAGATGTGCTTCCTGTCATTTCAACTGCCTTCGCTTCTAACATTCTCATGTCATCCTTGGCACCAGGAGCCAAATCCGCAACGGTGCCAGCGATCGAACCAGCGGAATTCAACATCTGCGCGGACATCATATTCACCTGTGTATTATACATGGCTTGGACACTACGTTTGATTCGCAACATTTCCCGCATCGTATCTTCGTTCCCGTGGCGTACCTCAAACTCCTTCCATACTTGCCAAAACTCGGCAGTTACGCGTGGGTCGCACATTTGGGAACAATGCGCGTAAATTGCTCTAGCCCTATCGATCTCACCGAGCTTGGTTTCCATCTCTGCAAAGCGAAGACACATATCTCTTATTTTCTCCTCAGGGAGTACCTCGATGGCTTTCTCGTAAATTTGCCTTGTTTTCGGAACGCCGTAAATTTCAGCCGCGCGTTTAATGTAAATATTGAAGACTTCAAACATTTCCGTTGGCAACACTTTGCTCGTGGCGCGTTCATAGACAGCCATAGCATGTCTAGCCATTCCATGCTGCTCTTCTAATTTAGCATACAACAAATATAAAGGCTTGGCGAACTTTTCAGGACAATGTTCTAAGCATTGCTCGAATAAATCCCTAGCTCTTTCCAACTTAGACCCTCCATACCTTCCCAAAAACTTTTTCAAATACGTATTCCAAATGTCATAAACATTCGGCCAACGGAACAAAGATATACCTTTTTCATATGCTCGAAATGCCTCCTCAAAGTAATTATTCTCTTCTAAAAATAAGCCGTAGTTGATGATAATCTGCGGTGTTGCAATTTTTAAATCTAAGATCCTATCATAAACTGCTTTGCAGGTTTTAAATGTTCCAAAACTCTCCTCCAAATCAGCATACAACGACCATACTTTTAAGCTTTTATACAATCTTGCTTGTACGGTTTCTTTGTCATCGTGGTAATTGACTTTTCTTGATGGTATTATAGTTGCACGGTACATTAGTTTCAAAGCATCTTCGTAGTTCTCATGGCGTACTTCCATTTCAGTCCATTCACACCAAACCGAAGCTAAATCCTCAACTTTGAGGTACTCCACCTGCGTTCCCTTCTCGAAAATTAACCTACCATCTTCTATCTGGTTATTAGTTTCGTAAAACTTGGCGAATTCCACCCACAAAGTGTGCAGTTTACCTACTGCAAGTTTCGGCTCCACAGTCTGGACTGCTTCTGTATATGTGTTGATTATTTCATGAGGATTACCTTCATATAATTTAACTCTATTGTGCCATTCTTGAACATTATGTGGGTTTTGCCGCAATAAAACCGAGTTAAGCAACAGGAGACGACGATCCATTAAATGTTCGAAACGGGATAGACGTAACTCCATTTCAACTTCATCTGCATCAGTTTGGACTGCTTTCTTTCCAATATCTTCCATACGCTTCTTCAATGATAACTCCTCGAATTGTGCATATGCATCGAAAACCTGCGTAAAGTCCCGAACTGTAGTTACAGTTTGAATTGCTTCTTCGTAAATATCTCGAGCACGCTCAAATAATCCGCTGCGGACGTAATAATCAGCAAGTGAGTTCCAAAGATGTCCCAACTGATCTGTATATCTTCTTAAACCACCACGTATAATAGCATCCACATTCAATGCCGTTACTTTCTTCGGATTCTTAGAGATCAACTCACACAGTTCATTCCAAAGTTGGTGGTTTGATTTTCCCTGCTGGGAAGCAAATCTGTCATCATTAACTATTTTAGCCAGCACTTGAGCTGCTTCATCTAGTTTATCAGCAGAAGTCAAATAATCCACATATTCTTCAGCATTTTCAGGCATTAATTTCAAATATCTTCTAAATACTCTCAGAGCAGTCTCATGTATATCATGCTTTTGAACAAATGCAAGGTACAATGGCCATATTCTATGATGTTGAGTAATTGGCAAAGCTCTCAGAGCCCTATCAAATACTTTTCTAGTTCTTGTAATTTTGCACTGGTCTGTTAGAAATGTGCAGTAATCCATCCAAATTCTGGGCATTTTATGCATGAAAACTAAGGCTCTTTCAAATGCATTGTTTACAAGTTCATAGCCTGGGTCAATAATGCATTTGTTTTTTACTTGTTTTCTTCTAAGTTTTAAATAATTATACCAAAGTTTATAGGAGCCTGGTAGTTCCTTCAGAGCACGTTCGTAGATCAGGTTGAGGGCTTCTCTGGGCGCCTTTTTCTTGTGATCAATGTACCTAAGCCAGTGTTTGACTGAGAATGGATTGCGAAGAATTTCTTCTTCATATGGTAAATCTTCATCAGTCTGTAATTGTGTCAAACTTTTATTCATATCAATTTGAAATATAAAAATAACTTACAAATCTTATATCTGTTAGTTTTTCGTGAACAATAGGCATTTTGAAACAGACTATTTAATTTATTTTGTAAATTAACAGCTAAACAAAATTGACGAAACCTTAAATTAGAGGTTAGTTTGTTTAGAACTTGCAATATTCCTCACTAGAAGCGTAGCGTCGCCACTGCTATTACTTTCTCTTTTCAGAAGGAGGGATACTTTAGTTTTCCCTTTTGCAATATAAAAATATATTTTAAAAATCACACATACTTAATAAATTAACAAGAAAACTTAATAGGCACACAACTTAAATCCTTCAAATTCAATAAGCAAACAGTGCTGGTACTTGCAAATTCTGGCACAACAATCAATCTCACAACTTGCCCATCATCACCATTAACCACCTTAGTTTCAAATTTTGTATGATTTGCACTAAAGAATACATTAGGGCATTCTTCTAAAATAAAAGGATCCTGATCATAGTACGGGAAACAGCCGAGAGTATCAGGAGATGTGGGCGCCAAGTGATTCCACTTCAAACCAGACTCCAAAGCACTTAATGGACTATCAATATCTGAAAATCTGAGAACATCCGTAATAGGCTGCCCGGAAGTACCCACGATTCGGCAGCCACCAAATTCACAATCATAGGGATTTGTAACTGAATTCATTGACTTGTATACACCAGCTTGTGGAAACATACAGACATGCAGATTCTTCTGTGGTAACACATGGTTTGAAGGATCTAAATCCCCTGGCATGATGTCCACTTCAATCACCTGGCAGAGTTGTGAAAGAAAAGTGTCTAGAGTTTTGATTGCATCCAGACTTTGGTCAGATTGTATAACATTGGTTGTTATTGAAACTACTTGTTTCTCACTTGAGCTATTAGCAAGAATTGAATTTCCTGCGATGATAACGCGACTTATTTTGACTGGATCAATCTCTTGAAGATTTCCCAAGCAACCTGTAATCCATTGGGAAAAGAGTTGAAGTTTGATGAGATGTTTTTCATAGTTTTGCAAGTCTAATCCACTCATAAAGATAACATAAATATCATCAGTGGGGAGAGGATGCTCCAGTTGAGGGCGTAAGTCAGCAAAAACAAGTTGATCAACCCCAAATTTTCCATCACCTAGATCAGATCCAAGTAATGCACAAGTTATACCAGTCACAATCTGAGATACATCAATGTTGCCTGCAAACAAAAGTTTACATTACAAAAGTTGAAGACAAAAATTATTAGGTAAGTAAAGAAATACCTGTTAATTTGTACCTCTGACTCTCATCCTCCACATAAGCAGAATCACTTTGATCAGTGAAATGCTTGTGCACTGGTTGTGGCACAAGTTGATTCTCAGCTTGCAATTGTTTCAGAACAGATGGTTTTAGTTTTTGATCCTTGAATAATGTGCCAATAACAAAGCATTTAGCATAGTTATTTCTTGATAAATCTGGTAGTTTACAAACTGGGTATTTGGTTCCCCATTTCTTTTGAATTTGATCTTCAATTAAACTTTTCATCATTTGCAGGCGAATATTATAAATCGCACAATATTGTTTGGAATAGTCGTTGCTTACATTGTAGAAACGCTTGGAACAATTTTTATATTCACACACCACTCTTTCCGGCATTGTACAGTTGCTAACGACTTTGGAATATAAAAAGCAAAAGATCTGAGAGAATTAAAAAACAGCTTCTTTTGAATACAATGTTTGAGGTTGGAAATGGTTCAAAAGCGCCAAGATTTTGTGCAGGCGCGATGATAACAAGTTGCATAGCTAAAAATATTAGAAAAAAAGTTTGAAGGTTTCTTTTAATTTCAGATTAGATAATTTTATACTGCATATTTATATCTATAATTGTTATAAAAATATGTACATAGCAATTCGTAAATTGTTTTTTATTTATGCATTTTTAGAATACAATATTTGAGGTGAGAAATGCTTCAAAAGTGTCAAGATTTTGCGTAGGCGTGTCACGCAAGTTGCATAGCTCAAAATATTTTTAAAAAAGTTGAAAACTACTCAGCTTAATTTGAGATCAGATAATTCATTACTGCATTCTTATATTACGCATTAATCATTAAGAAATAATGAGATCAGTAGTTAATGAGATCAAAATGATTACAATTATCACAGAAATCTTTTTTTCTCATTTTTGTTTGTTATCGTTATAAATCATTCTACTCTAGCTCTTCGAACCATTGGAACATCGTACAGAATATATAACAAAGCATTTCCAATTAAACCAAACATATTAGAAAAACCCTCCATGGCTTCCTCGCGGTTTTCTAGAATAGGTAGTGGCGAAGGAGACTTCGGCGCAGTCAAAATGTCATGATTTACTTCTTTCAGGGCCGCTTTAGTACTGTTTTCATACGTATACATAAAACAACTCGGTATTTTACTAACTGTTTTAATTTGGTGGAATGCGTTGGATGCGATTTCAATGCTATCACCTTGTTTAAGCATCATACTTTTTGGTTCATCTTCTGTTTGATAAATGACTTCACCTTCAATAATTGTCAGAGTGGTGTTGACAAGATCTTTTGATATGAAGTTTTCCAGCTGCATTTCTAAAACAAAACAAAAATTTAATACACAAAAAGAAGAAACATTTGTAATAAACATTTACTAGGAAAGTCCGCAACAAATAAAACATCGGAATAATTTGACCACGAATAAACTTCCTTCTGAATTGTTTTTATTTTCTCTCTTAGATCACTATACTCAATCAATAGTGGAAGTAACCATTCCACTTTACTAACAGGCGACCAATTTGCAGTTAAGAGATCATAATATGGATTAAACATTCTCTGCTGAAAGCGACCGTTCAAAGAACACCAAACATCGACGTAAATAGAAATATTGTCGGACATATCAACATTTTGCATGTTAGGCATCAATTCCAAGCCTTCCTTTCGCTGTTTTCTTGATTTTAAATTGTTCTTAATGCATTGTGCATACTGCAATGACATATCAGCGTGTTTATTCCATCTATCATTGTGCACCCAAGCAGTGGGATCCAAGAACATTTCTTGTCCATTATTGTTATCAACAATGCGCACGATAACAAGTGTAGTATCCCAGGAATGCACCATCATATCCCATGAGTAACCATAGAGTCCGTTGGTCCAGTTATTGTAACCTTTGGTTATAGAATGGGACCATGGTAAAAATATTTGAAGAAAACAATAGACCATGATTAGAAATAGGGTTCGCTTCCTTTTTTGCGTTATTGGTTTTAGTAAATTTTCTATTTTGTTTCCTTTTGTTCTATCATCTAATAGAAAGCTTTTTCCTTTAGTGTATTTCGAATTGTCTATAATTTTCGCTTTATTTTTAATATTTGGAAGGATTAAGTTCGTTGACTTGCCACTTTGATTTACTTTTCTATTTCTTCCGTATTTTATGTATTTGTATAGTTTCACGGGCCAATCTGGGCTTGAAAATAAAGGCATTGTAGCCAGGCATACATAGGGAAACATTCCAATACTGAAGAGTCTTGAATTCATCAAGTGAAACATGCCACAAAATAAGTACGCCCATGGGCGTGTCTTCCTGTGAAGAAGAAAGAAGCCCACAGTGAGGTCCAATAAAAATCCAACAAGATGAATCATAAAATAGTCAATTTGTTCCGTGGTCAACAATAATCTGAAATCAATAATTTTCAAGAGATTGTTGTGAAAGGAAAATGGGTACGTTTACCCAAAAGGATTGAAAACCCAATGTTTTCCCATATTGGACATGGAATATCCATCCAACCACTCCATATCCATTTTCTTCAAACCAGCAAAGAAGTATAAACAAAATAGTTGGAACTTTAACAAGAAATAGTTCCAAAAAGGAACTCCTTTTTGATTTGTCATTGTATTCTTTCTGCTGAAATACTGGTCCAAAGACCAAAAATCACCTGCATTTGTGCTGGCTAATAAAATAGCCAACAGACCATATAAATAACTATGATTATTCCAAAAAGATTTATCCAAAAGTAGAATGTACCAATACGGGACAATATAACAAGCACAAGATGTCTTGAATTTATATCCGAAGCATATTCCAAGCGCTCCCAACCACATCACTCCATACATAATGCACATCCATGGGAAAGATGGACGCGGCATAAAGGAAAACAATGGAAAGTTGCAGGAGTTTGGATCGCCCCAACGTATGTCTATTTCGGCGCCTCCTCGTTCATCGGGGATGTCAAAGAGCATCAAAAACCCTAGAACATTAAATAAATAATGCCTGTATTATACTTGTCTAGTTTTACCACATTTACCAAATAGTATTCTAGTGATTGCTAAACTAGCAGGATGCACCAACTCAAACAGAAAATCCGTTATAGCCATTTTGTACGGTTGGAAGTTTTTAGACTTTCAATTTCAAATCGCCATTTAAATTCGAACTGAACGCGGAAGCTCCATCCCCACGTAGACAAGTCGCGCCGGCGCCGACTTAAAATAGCTCATCATTATTCTTAACAGCTCTATTTATATCCTTAAATCACTTGGTTACAAAGTGCGCTTCTCATCCGTCAAATCTTCGGCGAATGCTCAGTCAAAATCGCTCACGTCGCCAAATTACACGTAATAACAGCAGCAAGCATGGTAACTTTGGTTTGGCCCCCAATGCGTGTGATAATAGAAGACCCAGCGGAAATTTAAAGAGATTGCCGAGGTGGATTTTTGCCAGTAACACTCGGTGTAGAGGTGAATTTTTTGAGCAGTCGCCAACGGGGCGCGAGATAAGAGCGATTTGATTGACGGAGAGCGATTACCCGGATTGCTCGTGCCAACCTTTGCACTCGAGCCGTTCCGACGAGTTAACAATGCAAATTTGCGAACTGACTGCGTCTTGTTGCCAGCGGCGCGGCCGCGAAAACTTTGTGAAGCTTGCCACCGCATACCGGCAGATTTATATGCCGGAAAAGCTCAGCGTCGTCATGGTAACT
The DNA here is from genome assembly GCA_027575565.1 of Diploeciton nevermanni. Lineage (NCBI taxonomy): Eukaryota > Metazoa > Arthropoda > Insecta > Coleoptera > Staphylinidae > Diploeciton > Diploeciton nevermanni. Next base: position 557,775 of record JAODIE010017681.1, read on the forward strand.
CAAGAGAGAAAATCGATGAAGACTTGCACCCTGCATGATCAGTGTTGATGCCACTCCAGAATGAGTGATATAGAAATAGGCACCAAGTACAAAATTGGTAAATTCAGGAGAAAACATCATTATTATGTTTCTTAATCGAATTAAATTTGCGACATTTATTTTCGTCTTCGCAACGCTTAATTAGCAAATTGCACTGCTAAGAGAAAATGTTGATAACATAATGACAACACGCTGTACATTACGTAGGTGGTTTTATCAACAACCACTTGTTGTCGATGTGTCGCATTAATAAAGATGTAAACACTCACTGGGAAGCTAACCGGAAGAAAATCACGTCTTCTGCAGGATAATAAAATCTAATGAACCTTTACGCTCGCTTTTACGATCCAATTTGTCTTCATTATAATCCAGGCAAAGAAATAACAGCGTATGCCTACTAAATTGCTATTTCTATTTAAAATACCAACTCATTAACAGTCAACAAAACGTTAATTATTGTTATTATACACCTTTGTACAAGTGGTAAAACGTTTCTGGGTCAACTCAAGATTAAATTTACATCTTAGAACTATCAGGAATATATAAATATTAACTAACTAATTATATTCACAATATCTCTTGGAAACCACAAAACACCAATCAAGAACTTTAAATGATTGTCATTAGATTTGAAGCTTTGAGTGTTCATTGGTCAAACGCAAGATTATTTAATATATTATGGTTAATTAACAATAATTCGATTATGTATAAAGCGATTAAATTCGGAATAATTCGTTAATTGCACACAATTTTGATTTAACTTTTAGGCGGATATTTTTTAACCATCACTTCTTTGAATGTTTTCGAAGCAAAGTACCTTGCGGATTGGAAAGGGAGTATGTCTCAGCCTCAAAAACTGGTGGGTACTCAAGTCCAGGATAATCATGGATTACTTGCGACTGGGAATGAGACAAGCCAACGTGGTCAGACAGCGAGTCGGCAGCAAAGGAATCTGCTGATATAGATGACGATATAAACTGCAATAAATACAGCAATTAAAATTAAGTTTATTCATTCAAGAAGGCACTATTTTTGCTACCTGATTTGGAGACGACCAGGTATTACTCAAAGAACTATCATAACTCAATGTAGTTTTAGAACTGCTTTTATCCTTGTCCCGTTTCTGAAAGAATTTAAACATACTCTTCTTCTGTGACGATCCTATGCTATCCAAATTCAGTTCGAAGCCATGGGAACTGTACTTTTTTTCATCTCTGGATAGAGGCAATGACATTGGCGTGTATTGTGTAGCTGACTTTAAACTCATACTCTTCATCTGCGTCGGCACATGTGGATCACTATACAAACTTCTGTTTTGAGCATATTGAATATCAGTAGTTATCTGTGGGCGGTAGATCATTTCGTAGGAATCCGATGGCTTTAAATTCTTAGAAGACGTTGATTTCACTTTGTAAGAATGATAGATCCCATCATGGTGTTTTATTGAAGTTCTGGGAAACGAATCATTCGCGTGGCTGATATCCTTGGAGTGTTCTCTATCTTTATTTCTGGATTTAATCGATGATGACCGTTTTCCAAAGCAAGAGCTTTCCTTTTTGACAGCATCCTTGGCTTCTGTACAATCCGAAGATGTTCGAAGGTGTGTTTTATGTGCATGCCCTCTTGATCTTACGGGCAATTCACCATAGACTACATCAGGATGGATTAAATTGGGGTTGACTGGAGGAAGATCGGTGACTATTCCTTCAGATTCTCTAATCATAAGTTCTTCCAATGTGAGTAAACCTTGCATGCTTCCATCATTCCTTGATTTTAGATGTGGAAATCCATAAAAGGGGAATTGATCAACATTGCACAAGGAGGGATTACTAGCATGTCTGGTAGTGAGTTTTGTTGAGGGTTTAATAGGAATTGGAGCTGGAACAGATACTTCTTGTTGTAAGGAATTTGGAATAGAGTCAATACTAGCATTCCTACTGCTGTTGATTATGCTTTTACTCTCTATATCATTAGCCGCCTTGCTACCAGGTTTGTTATTCGCAAAGTTTGGAATATGAGATGTAAAATTCCCAATTGTTGTTGAATTCGAGATTTTCCTATACGATCTAAATTGCGCAGTTGGCACAGGGACCAAATTCTTCTGACTGGTTGAGGACTTATTGAAAAAGCGTTTACGGTCTAGACTAGTACTTCCACTACTGCTTGAAACATTCACATCTCGCTTCCGTGATGCGAACTTCTTTAGAGAGTTGAACTTTATGATGCCGTCAGACTTTTCACTCTTTGTCGATGACAATGTGTTGGTGTCATTATCCGATTCGTTATCAGTCTCGGAGTACTGGATTTCATCAGTGCATTTGGACAAGTCCAATGATGGAGCAGTCGCTATTGTGATAGTCTCCAACCAAAAGTTGAGCGATTCTTTACTCTCCGCCGAAAAGTAAAATACTGTTCCGGTGTGATATACTTTGAATGCATTCATTCTTGATTTTACCTACATTATAAATCAAATTAGTTTCTACTGCAGCAAATCTAAATGACTAATATTACCTCAGTTGCTTCTGTAACTGTAAATCCTGACAGAACAATATAGCATTCCGCTTTGGTCGCTTCCTTGGCTGCAAAGCCATATAAACAATGTTGATTTAGAACAAACCAGCGTTTTTCCCAGTGAATATTAGAATCTTGTTTGCTTTTTAGCCTTTGGTGTAAGAATCCCTGCATTTCTCCCGGACTGACATCGTTTACGCTGACTTTCCGCCTCTCTGCGAAGAAAATTGATTACTTTAAAACGTGATATAATAATAAAGATCATTTGATTACTTACTCAACAACAAAGAATTCTTCTTCTTCGACTTGCTCTTGCTAGAATTGCAAATCGCCCTAACGAGTGATGTACTTGGTGATGTTTTGTGCTCTTTTTCTTTAGTAGGCTTGTGAGTCTCAATTTTGAACACTTCCCTCGCAGTAGTTGCACTAATACAAGACAAATTACTTAAACTACTCTTCAGTGAACATTCTTCAACATCCTTAAACTTGTTATCATCTTTATAATGCTTGGAAACCGGTGTAGATGCTTGTTTCGGCTCAAAATCTAACCGGTTTGGTAAGCTTGTCATCGCGACATCATGAGCCATATGTGTGTTGCCGTATATATCACTTGGCATATTCACATTCACACCATATTGGATTTTCGTGGGTTTATTTGCGACTACATCGCCTATTTGCCTCAGGGTATCAAAATCAATCTTTTCTTTTAGTTCTCTTGACGGTGCTGGAATTAGAGTGTTATCCTGTATATCTACTTTCCTATATTGTTCCGGAATATTAGTTCTAGGAGGTGGTTTTGGGGGGACATCCAATTTGGGTGGCATCCTTGCATCGTTTGCTGATACAGGTGGGTGGCGCACTAAAGGTATGCCCAGTTCGTATTTAATTTTAGTGTCTGACAATTTATCATTCTTTTCATTTCTCTCTGGTATCTCAGGAATCCTAGGAGGCGTGGGAAATGCTTCCTGACTTTCTGGAATTACTGGGATAGCAGTGTCTTGTTTAACCGGTAGTCTAGCGGGAATTTCCGGTTGTTTCAGTACAATTGAATCGTCTGCTTCTTCCAAAAGATCGTAGGCTGGTGTACTGTGACTTTTATCTAATTTTCCGCGAATTTTAATCGTCCTTGGCAAGATAGCAGGTTTTAATGGCGGCGGCGGCGGATATCTATTCTGTCGGGGTGCTACTACCGGCTTCTCAAACTTCTTGATAATATTATCAATGCGAATGTCTTCTAGAACAGTGTCTCGCACGGAATTTGAAGACGCTCTCGCTTTATGAGCTTCATTGATGCTTTCTTTTATGGATTTCACTGACGGCGGACTATCTGTACTTTCTAGTTTACCAACAGCGGAAACTGAATCAGTCTCGTTGTCATTCGCGTCTGTGACGGGATGTGCCATCTTGCTTCGATCCTGTAGATCTTCGCACTCGTCAATAAATTCAATACTCTCGTCACGCAAACTGTTCAAAGAAGTAGCACTGATCGCGGTTGGTTGTACATATAATCGTTTCTCATTCGATGAGTCAATGATAGTCCGCGTTTCATCGAAATTTACCATTTTCTTGCGTAAACTCGGCCCAAAGCCGATAACAGTTGAAGGACGCAGATCCCGTTCGAGACCATGACTGCACGATGCGCTCTTATCGCGAATGTACGGCTCATCGTCATAGTTATCCGCACGCAACGTATATGAACTGCAGGTGGTGACTGCGTTTCTACTGCGCATTAAATGCTTAACTTCCTCCAGGCCCAACGCCGCACTGGAACGAACACTCGGCGTTGCTCCCGTGATGGTGTTGCGCCGTTGGAGCACTGATCGCGGCTTCAGGGGATATAAACGTGATGCATTCTCGAGTGGTGAATCGGGCGGCTCGCAATCGCTCTCGCTGGAACTCACGTCAGCGTCCGCCTCCGGAATAGCGACTGGTTGGGACAATCTATGATATCAAACAGAGCATAAACGTCACGCTCTTACAATAATACAACACAATACATCAACTCATAAGCATAAGTAATTGCGTGTCATTTTTGCGGATGATTGCCAGAAGAAAACTTGCTAGAAACTTGCAATTACACGCAAAGGACACTAATGCTGTTAATTAAACAAGTTTCTATCCGTATCAATACAAACATTTAAATTGATAAATGTAGCAAGTTCTCCAAACATGCAAACATAAAAACAACTCACTTGTTGATAGCAATTGGAGGCAAATCTGGAATAGCCAATAACCTCGGAGATGGAAGATTCTCGTTCCACCGCGAAAAAGGTGCTGATCGTTTTCTACTTGGCAATCTATAAGGCTTCATATAAATCTGTCCGTACACCTTAGTATGCCTCGGACGTTTCTTTAAAGTTAAGACTATTTCCGGCGGACTAATCTCTAATAAATGCATAACTTCCTTTGCATTCCATCCCACGACCGTTTGGTAATTGACCTGTACAATCTCATCACCATCTTCCAACTTTGTGTTGATATGTGATACGGATATCTCCGTAATTTGATGTACACCGTTGTTACTTGGTAGTATACTAAAACCACAATCTTGTTCCTTCTTCTTGATAGTGCACAAATCGAGCGTTGCCGGTTGCAAAATCATTGGATCAGCAAATTCCTGAAAGAATAACATTTATTCCATTCCAACACCAAAAAAGGATATCTCCCTCTTACCTGTATAATTTTATCAGCCAACTTAGTAATTCGATCACAAATGTCTCGGATAGATTTATTTGGTTCGACGGTGAAATTATCTCGGTGAGCTGTTGTCGCCATTTCTAAACCCATTTGGAGAAGACTAGTCTTGAGGTCGTTATAAATCCGGTCGCCCGCGAATGGAGCCTTGTCAAGCCAGCAGACTAGAGGTTTAATCATACTCAATACAGTGTGGACATCTGATAATGTCTGGGTTTCTAGCATCTTTGTATCATCAGGCTGGGTGTGAAGTTCTCTGTTGAGGGAGTTGGATGTGCATGAGAGATGCATTGCTAGCATTTGAAGATTTTCTTTGTCCAGTTCATAATGCTATAGAAAAATTGACTGTTAATATTAGGCATGCTTAAGAATGAAACAATTAAAAACAATATGAATGGCTATAGAATACTAACAAATAGCTTTTGTAGCTTTTATTCTAACTCTAACTAAATATATAAACTTACAAAATTCCTCAAATGTTCAACTGCTTCCAAAATGAGTTCCTGATGTCCTAAAAACTCCATCCTCAGATGTTCCAAGTCATCAACTCTCAAGTTCAACAATCGATGACCATTAACACCATTATTCTCAAATGACTTAGAATCCACATAAGGCTTGATAGCTGGATCTATGCCTGAAACAACACCAATACAAACATTAGTGTTGTATGCAGGTTGTTAAACAATTGAAGCATTAAGTCAACTAACTCTACTGAAGGTTGAAGTAATTGAGCAATAATTCCCTAACTACTGCAACTTCGTGATGTTCGTAAGTGAAATTTGCGGTACCTTTTAGCCAATCGGTCACTTGCTCCACAGACCAGTCTTTAACGTTCATGTAGGCCATCTTCACCGGGGTGTTTTACGCCTTCGCAGGGCAAATACTAACGATTGATTCAGATGCACTGCGTTTATTTCCACAGAAGCACAGGAAGTCACTAGCGACTGTTTTATAAATAAACAACACTATCAGTCATCGCGGCGATTGGCCCACAACGTTGCTCATTCATTCCGCGCACAATGAGAACATGAATGCATGAGCTGCGTCTCACCCGAAATACTGCTGGACTGCATCACGAGACAAGAGGGACGACCAGTGCGGAGTAGAAAAATGTTGTGGGAGTAGGAGAAGATCCACCGGATGTCTCACAAACTATGAGATGTTAAATAAATTGCAAGATAATACCAGTACGTGTTACTTGTTGCTTTCATCAGCTAAAATCTAACCACAATGTTATTCTAAAAGAGTAAATTAAACGGTAGTAACTTTCAATGACTGATATGAAGTACAACAAATGTTTAAGGGCATTTTGAACTACTTCAATTTTAAAACTTACTATACCATCCAGTTTTTCAGTAAGGTTGCCGGATGACCTTTGTTGGTGTACCACTTCCAGCATCATCGCATTCAATCTCACTCTCCACTTTGTTGTCGCAGGCCAGCCCAATGAATCATCCTTCTTTGTATTTGTACATAACGTACTTGTGAAAGCATAACAGGTTCATGTTCGTGCTTGCATGAAACTTGCGTGAAACTTGAATCCGCCTGAATCCGAAGGCAAACAACGCGTTCATGGGACACAAACAATTCAAACAATCACTTATAGAAGATGATTTAAACGATGTAAAGTTTAAAGTAGAAGAATACATAGATTATATTTGGTAGTAATAGTCTATAATAACACAACTAAGTTGCCTTTTCTAATAAATCATGATCATAAAGACAAATGTAAATGGATTTGTTTTTCGAAATTGAAAACAAATGAAATTTAACCTTGTATTATCTATGAAACAACATTTTCTAGAGTAATCATAACAAAACATAACATACTTATCAGTCCAGAGTATAATTTACTTTGTATTATTCCAATTTAATTGCTTTTTAATTGTCCATTGCTATTTTTAAGATGTTATTGTTAAATTCATACAATGATGAATGGCGCATGCGTTATGTGTTTACAATCAGCTGATATATTGTCAGTCCGATGCGATGTTTAGTGCGGCCAAAGCGAACGTTTATTATTGTAATACAAAAGTGAAGCAATTCAGTTTGTGGTTGAAGCGTTTAGCGCAGATATATATGGCGCCACGTATATTCATGTTTTTTAGTTAATATTTGCGGTTGTTCGGAAATGCATTGCAACCTGCAATAATTAATCTACAAATCGTTACGCATGAAAAACGCGACGAACAAAGTGAGTAATACATCGATTATCACATACACTGTCACAAACAATGTGAAGCCATGAAATTATTACCTGCCTTATACAAGTATTGCGCCTTAACGTGAATTTTGCCATTAGTTCATGCCTTATCACAACATGTTAAATGGTTTTGGAATAATTTCTAGGTGAACATTGTCATCTGTTGCAGTTTCAATGAGTTGAATTAATTAGTGGTTAATATGGCGGTGAACGGGACAATGAAGATCACCGGCGAAACGCAGATTCAAAGTGAGTTGCTTTTGTTTTATATTGAAAAAATCTAAATATTAGTCAATTGTTTATTGTAGTTGCTCTGGGTACACTTCTTGACTGTGTCTATGACAAAAATAATCTTGTGTTTGAAACCGCCAACACGTCTTTAAGAAAAATAGCGAAAAAGCACCCGAATGAGGTTCTAAAAGCATGCTGCTTTTTTGGGAGGCGAATTGAACCAAAACCAAGTGCAGAACATATTGGAGTTATGTTGGAAGCTATGGAGGACATTTGTAAGGAGCACATTGTGTATGTTGATGGAGACACAATCATTCTTTTATTGGAGTTTTGTTTGGAACTTATGGTACAGAATGCAGGATATGAGCCAATGGCACAAATGCCTGCTTGTGGAGTTCTTGTTGCAGTTGGGGTTAAACATGGAGTCCAGGTATTATGATCATTTTCTTTACAGAAGTGAGTAGTTTATAATATAATTTGTCTTTGGGTTATAGGTGGTTGACGCACTTTTGTCGAAAATGTCTGCCGGCGTTGTTCCTCACTACACAATCCCACATACACTTGGATCACTTGCAAGTGCGAATGCATATGGTGTTGTGCCATATTTGAAAACTATTTTGGGTATAATGTTGCCTTTACTTGCTGGCTTAAAGCAGGAAGCTTTGAAACAATCATTCGCCTATAGTTTAGGACGGTTTTGTGAAGCAATTTTGGAATATACTACTAATCCTGAGCAGGCGCCGGATTCAACGATTGTTGCTAGCAACTTCCACACAGAAATGGCCATGGCATTTGATGTGCTATTTTCTGTGTGGCTTAATGGAAAGGAACCAAAGCTTATTGATACTGTTTTGTATGCATTGGCAGCCATGTTTGGAATTATTGGGGATGACAAAATTCGGCAGCATACTACTAAAAGTATTCAGGTACTATTAGGATTATACAGGTCAGTTTTACCAGTAAAATCACATGAATTCATTCTAGCGTTGAGTCGTAATATTATATATCAATGCTATGGCTTAATTCTAGACGCCACAAAGAATCTCAAGCGATAACAAAGTGTATCGGTTCGGTGATTGCAGTCGCGTCACAAACGGATGGCACTTTACTCGAACCACAATTAACGCAAATCTTGCAATCCCTTTCTGAATTGATTTGTATATCTCCAGACTATGCGCAGCCGGAACTCCTTCGTTCACATTCAGAAGCACTGCGTTGTTTTGAGTGTTTATGTACACATTATACTGATAATACAATGGATCATGTGATTATTTTCTTGAAGCATAATAATGAAAAAGAGCGTTGTAAAGGTCTTCTCATCGTAACACATTTAACAAATTCAACTGAAGTTGCTATAAAAAGTCGAATAAAAGATGTATTACTCATGCTGAACAATATGCTGATGGAGAATAGTATTAAAGTGAAACGTACTTTAATGAAAACTATCGTGGCGTTCGCCTATAAAGGATTTTTAGTTCATCCAGATGCAAATGCCGAGAATTATTTACAATTTATCGTGAAACTATGCTGCCGACAACAAGTTTTGACACCGACTGATCCACATGAATTATCGGATTTAAAACAGACGGCTGATAACACTCTGTACATGATGAGCACGTCTGTTAAAGAACTTGACTTGATTTTATGGAATATGTTGTTGAAATGCATCTTGAGCGCAGATTATATTGATGCCAATGTTATTTTATTACGGTGCTTGACACATCTTGCCTCGAGGAAAATCTGTAAAGAAAGCTGTCTACAAGGCTTTGTAAGATGTTTGGCTATGTTAGGAAAGCCTTTGGAACATTATCGAGGAAATTTTGTTTTAAACTTTTTAAAGAATATTAAGATTTGGGATGTTGATGGATATCAACAAGTTTGGGAAAGTCGTCTTCCTGGATTGCTGAAGTACCTAGAAGCCAATTACGATTCTTTCAACTCCAAAGAGTGGGAAGACATGGTTTTTGACTTCCTCTCGGCAGTTATTGATGCAGTGAGGGAATCGAAGTTTGAAGAGGAACTTGTAAAATATGTGAAGGGTCAATTACCATTTTACACAATACGGCCTACCGATGTTGACATACAGACGAAAATCATTGAAAAGAGTTTTCTGCTAAAATGCCTCGCAATTATTTCTTGTCATCTTACCGATAAAGACCTTATCACTGATGTGATGGATACTATTCTCCAGAGTGTCAAGTTGAATGATGTGAATGAGCTGCAATCTTGTGCCGAAGCAATTGGAATTGTATCCCGCAGTCATCTTAAATTAGTACTGGACAAACTCTACCTTATTCGGAAGGATGTTCTTTTGAAAAAGAATAACAAATTCTTCAACTTTGGCTTCATGAAAGGTCAAAAGGGTGAAGCAGAACTTGAAAAGATCCGCTTTGTTCTTATTGCTAGCTATGCGGAGATTTGCAATGAAGCACCTGGTGACACTCTACTACCGATAATACAGAGTGAAATCTTGGACTTTGTTTTACTTGAACTGAGCAATTGTAAAGAATACGTTATACGAAAAGTCTGTCTTAAAACAGTAGGTTGTATTGCTGATGCAATGCATCCAAACCGGAATAAGCTGCATATTCAACTGCAGGATAAAGATAAAGTACTGCAAGCTGTTTCATCCCAATTGCAACTTCACAGTGGGCCGGAGTATATAGAGCTGTTTCCTGTTATAATCCCGGTTTTGACATCTTTAGCTAGACTACCAAATGTCCCAGAATCAGATCAACGTCTAAAATTGTTAAAACTGTGCTTTGATAACGTCTTCAACGCTTCAGCAATTTATTGCAAGTTGGGTAATGATGGACCGGGGGATGTTAAATTAGCACAGCATGTGTTTGCCAGTTTTTCCAAAGTAAACCTCCTCGTACAAGAATTACTTGTACAAAGCATTTCTCCCGCTACTCTGGACGAAATTTTCACATTATTGGAACCATGGTTGGGAAGGAAAAAACTTGAACATCGTTTACCAGCGTTGGAAGCACTAAGGACCACTTTACAAACATACTTGGACAACATGCAGTTTGCTTATGAAGGACCTTCCACTTTTGGCCAAACTGGGATTATTCTAGCTCGAGTTGCACCAAGATGTACAGATCCCAATAAGAACACAAGAAAAGTTGCAGTTGAATGCGTTTGTCTTGTTTTATGCATTTGTTCAAGATATGAGGGGCATATGAGAGATCATGATAAAATTATCAGCAACTCTTTATCACATGTTCAGGAGCGAATTGATACCGAAGATCCAAAGTTGATGTTTAACTTGGTGACTGATTTGGCCCATCTAATATGTAATAATGTCCCGAAATATCAGTTTGGACACTTAGTTGATACTCTGATTGATGGTTTATTGGACATGGAACCTTCAAGTAGTGCGGGAGCTGGTGTTTTGTTGAATACTGTGGTGACTGTGAAGGGAGGCGAATTACAACCATTTGTTAATGAGTTGGTAGAGAAAATGATTGTTGTTTATGATAAGATTACAAATAAGAGGACACAGCACACAACATTATTGGCTGTTTTGAGCTTTGGTAATCATCATTTGAAGCCTGTAATTAACGTGGTCCTGCAACAGCCTTTACCCTACAATGAGTAAGTGGAATATTCTGTTATATAAGTATGTTGTGGATAAACAGTTTGAACTACTTTCAGAGCCGCATGTTCTTTCTGGTCAATTCTCGCTTCCGATAGCGCGTTAGTTGTCGAAATTCTTGACGCTTTAAGGAAAATACTAAAAACTGGAGTTTTCTATGAAGAAGAAAAGCACATTGACAAATTAAAGATTGCTACACTGCGTCCTTTGCAAGCATTGTGTGCTTTACAGGAGCTTTTGCGGAGTGCTGAAACAAAGGAGACGTGCAAGAAACAATTTCCTGAATTATTTTCTATTCTCATTGTCGCCTTCGCTTCGTATATCAATACGGCAGCCCCAGTCTTTGCAAACGCTGAGAAGAAAGCCAATTCTATAACAAATCGTCAAGCTTATAAACTACTTCCATTCCTCGTGTGCAAGGAGACATTTAAAGCATTTCTCGTTAATGCAGGCAGTCAAAACTCAGCAAATTTATTATCACTCTGTTCGGATTCAATGGAATCATTCTTGGATGTTATCCCACAGATGATTGCACACGTCTGTAATGACTTCCCGCAGAGTTTATCTTGGTTTGTCGCCTGCTTAGGACCTAGCATTCGATCTGAATATGAACCTCAACGAGTTGCAGTCACAGCTATTTATGCTTACCTGCTAAAGCACATAAACAGTATAACAATTGGCAGTGGAGATGCCTTGCTTGCTGAGAATGTACTGGACATGTTGTTGGATGTTCACCTGGATGCGAGTTGTACAGTCCGGAAGATATGCTTGAGAGGACTGGGATTTGCTGCAGAGTTTCTCAGGCCTGAGTTGGTTGTTAGAAGTTCCCAGAGTATTATTGGAGCTTTAATGCAAGGACTCGACTACAAGAATGCAAGCGAGTCTGCTGTTGCACTTGAATCCATGTTAAGTTTCTCAAAAATTCTAAAAGTGGTTGATAATACAAATCTTGGTCAAACACAAGTGACTGCATCCGTACGGATCAAACCTTTACTACAACATGAGTCTCCAGAAATCAGGGAAGCTGCCTTACTATTGTTTGGAGATCTATCATCTTCACTGGGTCCTGACGATGCTTTCAAAGAGCAGATCCATGGAAATTTAATTACGTTACTTCTACATTTAAGTGATGTTGATAATTTGGTAGTCAAAGCTTGTAAATGTACTTTAAGGAAGGTGGGACCATTCATTGATTCGCCGAAAGTGAATGTTCTCATTCAAGATCATCTTCTGGAAGAAGCCAATCTACATTTTAATCAGTTTTGTACCGACTTTGTTAAGGCAATGGTAAGTTAATCAATTCAGTTCGTGTGAATTCTGTGGAATAATAAGTTTTGTTTCCTTTTCAGAGTGAAAACATGCAGGATTACTTCCCACAATTCATCATGACAACGATATCATTCTTCAAGAGCACGTGGACGGATATTCGAGCAAATAGTGCACTTTCAGCTGGGTTGCTTTACTCTCAAGCGACCCCGGAATGCCGATCCCAGGTGTCTTTGGACATGCTTAGTTATAGACTGTTGCAGCTAGTCAAGGACAACGAACCGGAAGTGCGCGCAAGAGCGACGGAAGCACTTGCGTATGTTTTTACGACTTGAATGATTAAACATGCATTAATTAAATGATTGGGGACTTTGGAAGTAGTGTAAAACATTTACCTAATTGAAATGACTTAAGTAGACATAAAGCTTCATTCAATTAAACAGAGATAATTAACAATCGACTTACACAGTGCATATGTAAGTCGTAAAATGGATTAATTGTTATACCGACATTCCTGGTCTATAAAGAGATATATGACGATAATATAGATAGATATATAATGAGTGATTCAAAAATGTATAGAACAGGAATTTTAATATTTACAAATTTTGTATTGTAATCACTTCTCATAGTTATTGTTAGAATGATCGTAGTGATTGACAAAGACCGTTTCATTTGTAGTGTGCATGGGATGCACCATCGGTAGTTCAACTTTCTCTATGTCAACTCGTGTCACCATTGGAATGTAACCATCATATCCACAAGGTGTTTTATCATGGGGAAAGCGAATCTTATCAGTTTCAATAAGTTTTGTGAGACGTTCTATTGTTTCGTCTGGTATTAACGCGGTTAACGGTTTCTCAGGTTGGCTATTAAAATATAAATGAGTTAATTAATACTTAAGTGAGTTAAGTTTTTAAAAGGTATGTACCGGTCTTTATAGAAAATTGACCAATAGTGAACTGAAGGATCTACATTTGTTCGTATTTGTTTCTTATCCCATTCCGCCCATACTTTCGTCACCTTTTTATCAACATTTGGTACAATTGTAGGGGTATATCTTGGAATGGATTCATCTTTTATTTGACAAGGCAGGGGTGGTTTATGAACATGTACACATTCCTTTGTTTTAGGGTCAACTTCCTAGTTTGTATAAGAAAAATTGTTAAATTACTTCGCTCATATAACTTCTAAGGAAGTGCGAGAAGTTCAAAATAATAATTAAGACTTGCCATACCATTCGCTCTGCATTTGCATATTCGTGAGCCTCCTTCATCGCCCTTTTAAACTCAGTGACGTACATATAGGATAAAAGCAGATTCCTCACTTCGCGGTCATCTACATCATCAATACTCACTGCACTTTGCATGTACACCCTCGGCCGCGTTTTAATCGCTTCCTCTTTCTTGTTGTCCTCTTGCATTGGAGGCACACTGCAAGTATCTACTTGAGCTTCGGTAAACGGGCCAGGGCGCCACATTAAATTCATGGGGACATACTTGTCATCGCTCAGTCTTGTTAGCGTTTCTGGGCATGTGTATTTTTGTGGTTTTGGAGGAGGTAAAATATCTTTTTCTGCACGGTCTGCGGACCAAACATATTTGACATATGGTTCCAACGGAGGAATACGGAAGTCATTTCTATACGTGGTTTGCCCTTCAAACGGGACTAATTTTACTCGGTCGTCAAATTCCATTTATATAATGATTTGTATACGGTCATATGCGTTAAAGTAATGACGTAAGTCATGTTTTATTCAAATTGTTACAGCAAATAGAAATTGGCGACTTTCACGATAATTCTAAAGAACTTAATTTAAATGGCTAAAACATCATTCTGCAACTCTTGGTTCAACTGAGTAAGAAGATTAGAAAGTTTATCTTTAAGCATATCAACCCCCATGGAGACGATGTTTTCAGGTTTCAACGCCCCCGCGGCTTCCACATTATAGAAGAATTTATTAGGGACAGCATCACCGTTATATGGTGCTTCATCTGCAGGTAAAAATGTGAAAATGAAAAATATGAATTACCAATATTAAAATTTTCATACATTGATCTTCTGGCAACTGAGTATATTCACTCTTTGGCCACTCATCAGGCTTTGGGAATAATGTATGCCTCATTGCATTGTCAGGATCATACTCAAAGCAAACACCTGCAGTTGGATTCCACTTTGCATGTTCCTTTCCAAATCCTTTCTTAGCATAAGCCCTCATCTTCAATTCCTGACCTTTCCTAAGCTTAATTATCAAAATCTCATCTGTCTCCCCATACTCTGCAGGATCTTCATCTCTGTGTTTGGATGTAGCTGGCACAACCCTGGGATCACTTGACTTTAAATCAGCAGTTGTGACATGTCTTGTTTGATCATCAGTGCATTTTACATCAAGAGTAAACTCAACACTGCAATTTGGGCAAAAATCAGAGCACATGCAGTCTCTGGGGTACTGTAATTCCTTGACAACATCATCAGATATCAATGGAATTAACCCAATTCGATGAGCAAGAAACTCATCACTTAAGACAGTTGAGTTTGCTTCAAGTTTAACCCAATCAATTGCAATAGTGGGCGTTTCAGCAATTAGAACTCGTCTAATGCTATTTGCTACACTATGAATATAAATTTTACTTAGAACTGCATTTTGGAAAGGAGGTTTTTATGTTTGTGATCTACATACCTCAAGTCAGTGTCTTCCACGTAAAACTTGACATTTTCATCGGTTAAATCTGTAATATGTACAGATGGTTGATTAGCATACGGCATTTTAGTTATTCTTTAAATGAATTTTAACACGGTTTCTTGACCACAGCAAATAAATTTCATCAACTTGGCTTGTTTATCGTCGCTTTTTGTAGGTTAGTGGCTTTTATTAGTACATTTTTTCAACGGTACTACCTTTGACGTCGTCCAAGTTATAACCGGGAACTTTAAATTAAAAATTATTAAATACTTCCAATTAATTATTAATGTTAGCAGCAATGATTACTCTATCAATTATAATGTTATTTATTAATTTCAATATGTTAAATAATCAAATATAGTTTAAAATTAATTTACTTTATCTACTCTTCTTTCCAGGGTCGCTCTATAAGGCGTTGTTGCAACATCGTTGTGCAAGGTGCAAAAGACTAGAAACAAGAGAAGACAAGTCTTGTCAAGTTGATCAGCCGATGCATCGACCTGCATTTAGATGTAATAATTGAAATAAAAAAACTTATCGGTGCGGGAATTTGAAGTGTGCGAGTATTGTGTACGAAACTAAAACAAGTGGAAAATCACCGACTTAGTGCAATCAGTAGAACTCAAATTGGATAAATCTTCCGGATGTGGAGCACACACAGCAATCCTCTGGTATAACACATTCACTTGCTCTCAAATTATTACATCAAACAAGCATCAATTGCAATTGATTGAATTGCTGTATACAAATCTAACATCTATTTATATCCATCATTACACATCTTATACAATAGTAGTTCTTATCACTCTGAAAGACTTGCTTGTTGTGGTAACTGTCTTTTTTTAGAAACATAAAAGATTATTAAGTGTCAAATTCTTATTCTGTCACTTATTTGTTTTGTTTTAAATCATTATATTTTGTTTAACCATTATTTTATATTGTGTTGTGTTTTCTACTTGATGTTAATTCGATTTGTGGAGAAAGTAGTGATCATTGTGATTCATATATAAGAAGCTGGTGAAGAGCCTGGAATATTCTTGTGCGGATGAAAATTTCGCAACGCCGCGAAGAGGCGCTTGTATTCCCGGCACACGGCGGCGCTTTCCCAGTTGGCCGCGGTGTTCCTGTGTCCGTTGTGTTCCTTATTGCTCACGTTGCGCCAACAGAACGGCACTCCCGTCGCCCTCGCTTGCACTCATCCGTCCGTCATCCATGCCCCGCGCCCTTCCATTCTTCGCCGGCCGCCGCGTATCGCTCGGATTGCTCGCAATCGCCTTCAGCAGTTGTGCGCGTTTTGTGTGTTCGGCGCAGTCCGTCTATTATTTCCCTATCCGCGTTGTTCGCCGGCGTTTGCATTGTTTATAGCATTCGTAGGTCGAAAATCCGTCAGACGCTCCACAGCCGTGTGCTTGAGGTTGAGTGCAGCCGAGCGGGAGTGTCACAAGCGCTCAACCCTATCGCGGTACCCACCCTCGCTCGTTCAGTGGCACTCACCGTGTTTGTGAATTTCAGATGTGCGTACTCTTACTTGTCGCTGCATCATTCCTCGAAGCAATTGCGAGTTGTTGATTGGAGTACGGCCGAGTGGATGCGCTCTTGAAGGGAAAAAGGCTGCAAGAGTTGAAAACTGCTTGAAATCGTACGCGAAACGCGGCGGGAGAAGTGCTGGTGAAGCAATCGTTGGCGTAGTGTGGTGGAAGATTGAGGGTGGCAGTTCTTCTTCGACGTATCCAGCTTATTAAAAGCAAGGATAAGCGGCTGTGGAACACAAACACACATTACATAGTCCGGGGAGGAAGGATAACTCATTCATGAGTGTGTTTGAATTATGTCCAGTTTGAAAATCGGTGAGTTTCCGATTCACATATCTTTCAGGAGTGCTCGGAAAAGCAGGAGTAGGAAAAAATAACCTCAAATGAAGTGCTACGCATTGCGGTATTAATAGCAGAAAATCAACTAAATTAACTCGAAAGTAAGAAGAAATCAGATTCAATCTCATTATTGATTCAATTGTTTTTGTGCCAAGTAGTCCGTGACGTAGAAAAGTATTCAATTTATAAAGTAGGCGTGTACTACGTTTCTCTGAATTAGTTATGCTGCCCATAATTATCACTCAATGCAGTGAAGTTAGAAACACTTTATCAGCATTTGTACCTCATTAAACGTCTCTTCAACATTGATTCGGAGAATAAAATGCAACTGTGTATTATATTTTATTTAATTATAAGTGCAGTTCACCGTCTATTCTTCCGAGAACTTAAGAGTTTCGGAAGTCGAGCGTCACAAATAATAATAAATCAAAATGCTTAAACGTATCCGGAAAGATTAAATTAATAGAGTACACGTGCTATGTTAAACGTGGAATGTTAATATAATTCTCAACAGTTGTAGATATTTTTAGAGTTGTTTGTAATAATCTTGTTGGAGTCATGTCAATTAATAATTTCCTGTGTATATTTATAAAAATGCCATCATTTTGGTCAATTTTTGATTTCTATTTGTTTCAATGTTGTGTTTCCAATGTTTGTTCTGTTGTTGTAGAATATAACACTTTTTGTTGTACTATTTTCAACCTATATCTACTTACTTACACTTTACACATTGTACCACAATTTACAACACAAATCATCTTCACTCTCAACATTTACATCTAAACACTTTTGACACATTTTTTATGTTTCTGTATCTACCTCTTATTTGATTTTTCAATTCTGATTCTGATCCGTAGTCGTAGAGAGCATGATTGTCGGCTGTTGCTTGATATAAGTGCTGCTTTGCTGCTGCTCTCTCACCGCCACCACCCCACGCCGAGCCAGTGCGCCACCATCATCATCACCATCGCTGCTGTCTCCTGACCATGCTGGAGACGAGGTCGATGCGCGGTACACCCGAGCCGACGACGTGGCAGAGCGGCGGCAAAGGCGGCGGCACCAACAGCTACGCCATCAAGCCGCCACCGCACCAGATGCCTTTGGCCACACCGGTGCGACACGGTAATGACGCCGGCGGCGCGTGTTCTCCCGCACGCTCTCCCACCTGTCCCAAGATCGTAATCTTAAGTAGAATTGTAGTTAAACATGGTAGTGTATTTAGCACATCGTCAGATGCGATGATAAGATTTCAGTGTTATCATTGTGGCAAAATTTCAGCGCAAGTGATAATGGGTAATGGCAAGTGCTTAGGTCCTGAATGTGTACAGTCAGTGTGGTATTGCGTTTTGTGTTCAGTATGTCTGCATGTTGGTTTACTGAGTAGGAGAACAAGATTAGAATCTATCGACCCTAAAAGCGGGATTGGCCGTGAAACTTGCCTTGGCCATGATGCAAATGGTTATCAATTGCGGTTGTAATTTTGTTATTGCGTTGTTAGTGCGCTTGTGATGAGTGTGGTGAGTAATTTAATTTGCTTTTTAGTGAAAGCCAACCAGGATGACGTGTGCTACGTTGTCGCCAAATATGATTACACTTCAGCTGGAGGACAAGAGCTAGACTTGCGCAAAAATGAGCGCTACTTGCTCCTGGATGATACTAAACATTGGTGGAGGGTGCAGAACACCAACAAACAGAGCGGATATGTGCCCAGCAATTATGTCAAAAAAGAGAAGCCATCACTGTTTGATAGCATAAAAAAGAAAGTAAGTCAAACAAATCATTTCTTGTATGGTTTTTTGGAATCTGTGATTAGAATGTTGCATGATATGAATGTCGTTTTTCCTATAAATAGTCTCTAAACAATCAGTTTTAGCGCGAACATAAATGCCAAATTTCATATATAATTTAAATTTAATTTAAACCGACACATATTGTCTCTATTTGCAATGAATTGTGTATTTGCATAGTTGTATGTATTTATGAACTTTTCCCTTTTCTACCTAATTTTGGATAAGTGCAATTCGATTATTTGTCCATTAATTATGCACATTCAAATATGTCACTCACTCAGGTGAAAAAAGGATCTGGGTCCAAAACGCTGCCATCAAACAACTCACCTTCCCGGACAGTTGAATCCCCTAACATGGCACGCCGCCTCCCAGCAGACCCCAGCGAGCCTATTGGCTGCGCCATTGTAAAGTACAACTATCAAGCCCAACAACAAGATGAGCTATCACTGATAAAAGGGTCGAAAATCTTAATTCTTGAGAAGAGTAACGACGGTATGTTCAAATGTATCTGTGAATAGAGAATAACAATAACTTGGATAGCTCACTTACAATATATTGATTTAGTTATTTTAGTTAGGAATTTATTGACTGACGTTTTTTATTTCCAGGTTGGTGGCGAGGACAAAGTGGAAATATCTCAGGTTGGTTTCCCTCGAATTACACACAAGAAGATGGAAATGAAGATGATACGCTACACACATACGCGATGGCTGAAAATGTTCTGGATATTGTGGTAGCATTGTACGCATTCAGCTCCACTAGTGATCAAGAACTCTCGTTTGAGAAGTTTGACCGGCTGGAAATCCTAGATCGGCCTGCGAGTGATCCCGAATGGTATAAAGCACGTAATTCAGCCGGTCAAGTGGGTTTGGTGCCACGCAACTATCTACAAGAACTTTCCGAATACCTTATTAGCAGTCAACAAGGCGGTGGACCACCACCTCCACCGCAGTACAACAATGAGACAGACCGGCCACATCTGGTTAATAGACCATGGTATTACGGTTCTATTTCCCGCAGTCAATGCGATAATGTTCTTAACCAACATGGGCACGATGGGGATTTTCTTATTCGCGACAGTGAGACAAACGTAAGCAATACCAGAACTCTATTTTAGATCAGACCTAATTGTTGTATTAACTGATTTGTTTTTAGATGGGTGATTATTCTGTATCTCTAAAAGCACCAGGCCGCAATAAACACTTTCGGGTGCATGTCGAAGGTGCTTTATACTGTATCGGTCAGCGAAAGTTCCACACGCTGGATCAACTCGTAGATCATTACCAACGCGCGCCAATCTACACCAACAAACAAGGCGAGAAGCTGTACCTGGTGCGACCGTTGCCAAAGCCAGTTAACGGATAACGTCATTTTGATTAGGTGAGTCTACCGATGGATTCCCAGCTGAACGGTGCACTCTAACATTGCCCGGTGTTGTTTTGTTTCGGCGACAAGTGATTTGACTGCTTTATATGCGGATATATACCAGTATACCACAACCGGATCGACTGCCATTTTGTTTCTTCGAAAAATTCTCGTTTTGTACAAAGATTTAAACAATTATATTAATTTAAATTTCACTGATTTTACAGTATACCTGTTGTAGCTCACTGTTGACTTTGAGCTGCGTAGGGATTGCATAACATACGTAGGAAGTGATTTTTAATGTTTGATAGTGCGAATGGGACGATGCGCACATCTAGCCATATTATGTCACAGTTGCCCATGTGTTTTAAAACAACTATATTGAAAATATTTTACTGCAGAACTATATGTTTAGCTTGTTTCTAATTCAACAGTTCTTGTTTGCTGGTCGCTGCAAAGTAACAACATTACCGTTGGCATGAAACAAATATTACCTAAAAACATATGATAATCGATAAACATTGATTAAGAGAAAACAAATAGCAAAATGTGTAAAATATTATGGATAATTGCTAATCTAAAGTAATTTAAATGTCATGATATTATTATTACATTTATTGTGCTGATGGGAATGATACTTTTACGAGCCTCCAAGTGGGGATGTGTCCGTGTAAATTATTCATACTCTATACTTTAGCGATGATGAAAACTACTACGAGTTGCATGTAATTGCTTAAGATTACCGTATGATGTATAATCGGAGCCATATTATGATGTAACAGATAAACTTTTCAAAGTATTGTTGAGTGTGGTCACGAAGTGTTTAAGATTCATATTGTTGAAAATTTGCACTATAACACTTACT